>WWET01002747.1:16610-53811 GCA_011038615.1 Limnodynastes dumerilii | reverse complement strand
GTGTCACAAAACATGTGAATAAGCGCATGTCAGGGATGCTCTTTGTAATCCAGGTGTTACAGGTTTCCTCAGATTACCATTTTTAGCAGATTCACAGGACAGGAGTTCACCCAGGCACCTGGCTAAACAAGACCCTGTTCCATCATTAGTCTGCCCCATACAGACACTTGTATGAACTATAACACACCCCCACCATCTACTATCACTATAGTTATATACAAGGGAAGCCTAAAGATGAATCGGATAGGACTGCAAGATTCTTAACTATCAAGGTAATCCTCCAATCACATGACAGGAACTGTCCAACCCATCCAATAAGAATGAAGCATTAGAATATGCCCAAGACAAAAACATTAGGGGACAGATTTACTAAACTGCGGGTTTGGAAAGTGGAGGTGTTGCCCATAGCAACCAATCAGAATTTAGCTGACATTCTGTCGTATGTAACAAAAAAGGAAAATATTGGTGCCAGCTGTGCTACATTCAGCAGCTGAACAACAGAACCTAGCGGGTCCTACTGCCTTGTAAGAAACTCAATATAGAAATAAAAGTTAGGTCTGAAACACAGCTCTAAATACTAAATAAATGTGTGAATACAGAATTCAAAACAAAGTCCACAAATAAATAAAACTATTCTGGCTGGTGTGTGCGAGTCCTGCTCATAAATAAATAAATCACATACAAAGAGAAAAAGAAATGGATTATTTAAACAAAGTTCGACACATTTATTTAAAAATCTGTCTTAAAATATTTAAAAGAAACACTTATTCCATACAATAAATAAATATAATGGCTAAACAACAAGGAGCAATCTGCCACAGATACTTGAAAGGACTTGCACACACCAGCCAGAATAGTTTTATTTATTTTTGGACCTTGTTTTGAATTCTGTATTCACACATTTATTTAGTATTTAACGATGTGTTTCAGATCTAACTTTTATTTCTATTTTTCAGTATGTAATAGTTTAATGAGATCTAGAATCTGATTGGTTGCTATAGGCAACATCTCCGCTTTTCCAAACCCACAGTTTATAGGTCTATTACTGATATTGGCAACACTAACTGCATATATGGAGAAGGATTAATGCAGTGCAAAATTAGAAACACTTGTGAAGAATACAGCATATTATACAGAGAAGAACTTCTATCTATATCTGTATATCTATCTGTACAGAGAAAAGTAATTATAGGAAAAGTTCTTCTCATCCATCAGTGCTGCACAATCCATCTGCCTTTGTTCTGCTGAATTCAGAGACAGATTCCATAATCTCCTCCTCACATTCCTTCTCAATGGTGTGAACAAGACGCCATTGTTGGCGGTTACAGCGCTGCAGATGCTGATGAAAGCTTTTCCCCTTATCTGATTAGTACACTTCTGTAAGACCACAATCATGTGTATCCCTGTACAGCTATTTACTCGCATCACATGCAGCAATGCCTGCTCCGTGTCATCTTTTCTGTGTATAGCTGCAGGACTGAGGCTCAGGACAGGCCTGCAGCAATGCACCAGCTCTGGGAATATTCCCAGTGTTAGCACATGACATATACACACTACATACGACGCCTGATTGTTATGCCTGTGATGCCACAGATGGCTGATGTAATAATATGATACAGGCCTGGTAGAATATAGAATAATGCTAAGTCTACATTTCTCTGTTATTATGTACTGAAGCATATTCATGTAAAGTGGTGTGTGAAAGGTTATGAATGTCACATAAGATGTTATAACTTATAGGAGGACATGCTAGACCAGTGGGTTCCAAACCTGTCCTCAAGGCTCCCCAACAGTACATGTTTTCCAGATCTCCTTGCTGGAGCACAGGTGTGTTCATTATTGACTGTTTAAAAGATCAACAGGTGGTCTCATTATATACCTTGTTCTGTAGGGAGATCTGGAAAACATGCACTGTTAGGGAGCCTCGAGAACTGGTTTGGAAACCTATCTGCTAGACCAGTGTTGGCTAACCTGTGGCACTCCAGATGTTGTGAAACTACAATTCCCAGCATGCTTTGTCAGGTATCCGCTATGCTTTTGCAGTTAAGACATGCTGGGACTCGTAGTTTCACAACACCTGGAGTGCCACAGATTAGCCAACACTGTGCTAGACGATACAAGATACACAGAGGCCTTAAACCCTTTCAACATAAAAACGCATTAACAATATCAATTCAAGAGGTTTACAGTCCCCTGACAACACACAATTTTACTATGCACATTCACAGATTCTAAGAGTGCTCCTTTATTACTTGGAATACCTGGAACAGAGGACAACAGCTAATTCACTTATTTCATCAGCTCTCTCCTCACACATGAATGTGACAAAGGCTACGTATGACGAGCCAAATAAAGTGTCTGTGCCAGGACAGAGGAGCAGACTGCACGGCTCTGCAGTGTGGGAACAGAATACCGAATGAGTGTTCTCAGCAGAAAGCAGAATCCCCAGCAGCGACCAGTGAGTATGTCCCCAACCCTTATCCTAATCCTTACCCTAACCCGTCCTTTCCCGCAGCCTCACCCTATGATTCCCCTCCCCGCAACCTAACCCTAAGACTCCCTTACCGATCCATCCTCTCCCTGCAGCCTAACCCCAAGACTCCCTTACCCAATCTATCCCCTCCCCGCAACCTAACCCTAAGACTCCCTTACCCAATCTATCCCCTCCCCGCAACCTAACCCTAAGACTCCCTTACCCAATATTTCCCCTCCCCGCAACTTAACCCTAAGACTCCCTTACCCAATCCATCCTCTCCCCGCAGCCTAACCCCAAGACTCCCTTACCCAATCTATCCCCTCCCCGCAACCTAACCCTAAGACTCCCTTACCCAATCTATCCCCTCCCCGCAACCTAACCCTAAGACTCCCTTACCCAATATTTCCCCTCCCCGCAACTTAACCCTAAGACTCCCTTACCCAATCCATCCTCTCCCTGCAGACTAACCCTAAGACCCCTTACCCAATCTATCCCATCCCCACAACCTGACCCTAAGACTCCTTTACCCGATCTATCCCCTCCCCACAACCTAACCCTAAGACTCCTTTACCCGATCTATCCCCTTCCCACAACCTAACCCTAAGACTCCCTTACCCAATCTATCCCCTCCCCGCAACCTAACCCTAAGACTCCATTACTTAATCTATCCCCTCCCCGCAACCTAACCCTAAGACTCCATTACCCAAGCTATCCCCTCCCCGCACCCTAACCCTAAGACCCCTTACCCAATCTATCCCCTCCCTGCAGACTAACCCTAAGACTCCCTTACCCAATCCCTCCCCGCAATACTCTCTTCCACTATCCTAACCCTAAGATTTCCTCCCCGCAGCCTGACCCTAAATCTTCCCTACCCGCAGCCTAACTCTAGGACTCCCCGTAGACTCACTTCCTGTTCAGTGCGGCAAGTCTGCAACTGCGGTTTCCAAATGAATAAATGTGTAAGTATGCTGAGCGGCCTGATTACCCATTCATTATTACAACTTTCAAAATAGTAACATTCTCCCAATACAGGCAGCTGAAAATGACATTTTCGGCTGCCTGCTTTTTGAAAATTCAATTTTCTTATCAGAAACTGCATCCAACCAGTATGTTGTCTGCACAATACATGAGATGCGATGGTTCTTAACATTTCACCAATGAATGCAAGTCACGATGTGTGCACACTTTACCAATGTACCAGCAGACCTGAGATCATCATCTTTCCTAACCACCTGCTTAGCTCCATACACCCTGTACAGATATCTGCCTATGCTGCACAGAACATTGCCAGAATGACGGCCATTTGTCCAACATCGTACCACTGGGGATCGTGATGTTTAATCCAATTTTAAAAACCAAATTAACAAATGCAACATGTTTTATCAACAACAAATCAAGATTGTGAGAGCGTGCACACCTTTACAATATTCTTCCATCTCGTAAATCCTATGATCGGCCAGATAAATGCTGTTAATATAGTGCCAATTTGCCAGCCCTGATTTTCTCAATCTACCCCCCCCCTGCAGCCTAACCCTAAGCCTCCCTTACCTGATCCATCCTCTCCCTGCAGCCTAACCCTAAGACTCCATTATCCAATCTATCCCCTCCCCACAACCTAACCCTAAGACTACCTTACCCAATCTATCCTATCCCTGCAGCCTAACCCTAAGACTCCATTACCAGATCCATCCTCTCCCTGCAGCCTAACCCTAAGACTCCCTTACCCAATCCATCCTCTCCCCACAGTCTTACCCCAAGACTCCCTTACCCAATCTATCCCCTCCCCGCAGCCTAACCCTAAGACTCCCTTCACCAATCCATCCCCTCCCCACAGCCTAACCCTAAGACTCCTCTTGTACAGGTACCTGTCCGATGCAGCGGGTGTCAGAAAGGCAATGATTGGGAAGTTACCAGAAAATAAATCTGGCATAATTACCCATTCATTATAAAAAAATTCTAATTAGGCAGATTTTCAAAATAGAGAAGTAGAGAAAATTAGCTGTCAGCTGTCTGTATTTTGGAAATCTGTGTTTCATACTGATGAACAGAACCCCTTTAAAAGTAAGAGGAAACCAAATGGAAAGTTGTTTTTACTCAGAGAAAACATTTGGAATTGCACAGAAAGCAAATTTCATCTTTTAAGCCAATGTCTAAATAACTGTAAAAAAAATAAAAAAGGCTGATCTGTGCACAATACGGAAAGGCAAAGTATTGCATGCAATACCTTAAATTAGTCTGACCCCCTGAAATTCAACATGGTTTTGACCAGGTGTAACTGCCCCTGATTTGCTCTCTCTGGTCTCACAGGTGTGGAGGTTTGTGGCTTGTAATCAACCAAGAATATAATTGTTGTAATGAGTTATTGGAAAGCACATATTATACTGGATTATGAAAATTGCTGCACACAATAGATGTAGTTGAAGGATTAGGCAGGGGGGCGTTTCACACCCTCCAGGAGACGTGACAAGAGCTCTGTAAATAGGAACACATGTAGAAGGACTATGAACACAGTATGTCTACTGCACATGAGTAGTCACATAGACCATGCAATGTATGTAGTCACTACATGCGGTATAACGTAGTGATTTAAGTAAAAGGAGGCGTGCCAGTGCTGCCTCAGGTAAAAGTGGGCGGGGGGAGGTGTGGTAAAGTTCCAGGGAGGGCGGGAAGGGAAAATACGCACAGTTACTTAAGGAAGCCCTAAGCTACCCTTAAGTGCCATTAATCTCCTAAATACGGAAGCGTGTTGTGGGACTGGATCCAGCAGCACCTAACTCACTCTTAATTGTGAATCCGGTTCCACAATCTCTAACTCTCAGGGCCAGATTTACTAAGCTGCGATTTTGGAAAAGTGGAGATGTTGCCCATAGCAACCAGCTCCCTCTGCACCACTTTTATCTCACCGATATTTATTTGTTTTTTTTTTTCTTAAGTTTTATTTATTATCCAGGAAATAGACAATAAAAATAAATGGTGCCATAAATATACAGTCAGTGTATAGCATTCTGACATAGAAATATCGGATATGTAAATCAGTTGTCTTGCAGATATTAGCATTAATTACAGAGCACAGCTGTGTGACAGAAGAGTCACTTTACATTTTCTAAATCTGACTTCCCTATATACATTTTTTTTTAATGAGAGCGCTACTTAAGGAGTGGTTGCTATGCGGAATAGCCTCCCATCTGAGGTGGTAAATGCACACAGCAGACCTAATGATACGGTTTTTTAAAAATAAATTTAGAGATATCCTAAGTCTCAAGTAAGGCTTCGGGTCAGTAAAGTTTAAAACACAATGGGGCAGACTGGATGGGAGTGTGCCGTGTGCGTTACCTCACATTCTATGTATGTTTTTATGAAATCTCTAATACAAATCCATTGATTATCACCCAGAGGGGGCTCTGTGCGGTTTGTGATTGGACAGGGAGATCCAGTGTTTACTGTAGGGTGGCGCTCTAGGTATTGTGAAACTACAACTCCCAGCATGCTTTACCAGCATAGGAATATCTTATATCTGACAAAGCATGATAAGCTGTGCTAATAAAAAGAAGGTCAATTATCTGCTTCTGCATGTTGGAAATAAGTGCAATAGTCTAATGTCTGTCTCATGCCACAAGAACCAGAACGCAGACTTTACATACACACATGAGATGTGTAAGAAGAATTTACAGATGTGCTTCACACATTAGTCCCACATGTCAGGACAGGTATAATAGTAGAAGTCACAGAGCAGTGCATCACAGAAACACATAGCTGCCAATGTTTAGAATTCATCTGCATGAACTCTGTCTTTGCCTGTTTACTGTCCATCAGAGTTACTATGATGTCCCAATACAATGTCCGGATTCCAATACCATGTGACCCGCCAGTAAATTCAGGGATCCATAATGTTCCTATGCTCATGTGTCTCTAATACATGCAGCGTTCTATTCCTCTAATCATGTCTCCCTAATGTATACCCATGTGACACACTAGTATACTCAGTGTAACAACTCCATTATGTGGCTACATCTTAAACAACCACCCACGTGTGAAACAGATGGGAACAGGATAAATGTGTAAATAAAACAATTCACAGACCTGACGTGTATGGATTTCTAAGCTGAGGATCTTCATATACATTCTATGTCATGCCATTAATGATGTTACTCTGCCTACATCATACAAGCCTGGCAATACAGTCTCATACACAAAGGGTGATGCCATGCTAACTATGCCAACCTCTAACATACCTAGTACATAGCACCTTATCTGTGCCATGAGAGATGCCTTGCATCGGTTTCCCTGGCACTGCTCTTCCCGGCCTGTGGGGCACTGGCGCATTAGAGTGACAGTCCTGCTGCAGAGACACCTGCAATACCACTGACACACGGAATGCACGCAGCCTCCTCTCCTCCCCCTGCACTCAGCCTCCTCTCCTCCCACTACCTGCCACAGCACGCAAGCCCGTGAGCCCCGGGGACAAAGCACTGACCTCTCCAACCCCCTGCGCGTAGAGGGCGGTGCTGCACGGAGAGCGAAGACATCCGATGCCTCGCACCTAGACCGTGGCCCGGTACAAGGCTCCCCCTGCGCTGGAAGCCTCTCTCAGCTGTTCACTTGCCGCCAGAGGGAGATGAAGAACCACCAGGGGGAGGAGGAGGAGGGAGGCTCGGCCTCTCTGGGCACATCGCTCGTTCTCCTACAGAGATTCAGAAGATGCGATACGGAGATGCGTCCGCTGTGATTGATGTGCATACTGTACTGACACCCCCCCTCTCTCTAGCGATCTATGTAGCTACTATAGGGGTATGCTGTGTTGTGTAACTCATCGTCCCCTATAGTCTAGCCAGAGACACCACTATACGCTGCTACATTCCCTTCCTCCATTGCTGCATGCCCGGGTATGGGCACACCCACCTTCATGCTTCCAGGTCACAGATGATTGCAAAGCTTATGGATGGCACTACCCTGTGAGGAGGACACCAAGTCATCATTAGTAAAACTGCTGTCCTCTGCATAACTGTATTTATCATAAAGCTGCACAATATAAAGCACATTCTGGCACTCACTTGTAGTTTATTATTATTATTATTATTTATTTCCCTAGGTGACCCAGGGACCTGCTTAGGGCACAGTGGCTACCTAAAATGAGGCCTTGACCATTTAGTTCCTATTACTGGCTCAGGGCTGGGCATTATGGAGCCCCTGTGAAACATTTCACAAGCTAAACAGAACACTCCCAAATACCGGGGACAATCATTTACACATTAGAGGGTACTTCCTCATCTTTGCAGCCCCCGCTACGTAGCCTACTTATCGCTATGATGATTGTATGTGGAAAAGGGGGGACCTGGATCTAGACTCTGGAATTAGGACCCCATTCGAGCAGACCAGTGGAGTTCACACCCCGCCACGCCTTGCTTCCATGCAATCTGGAACGGTGTCACCAGGGGCGCTATGTCATGGGCTGGAGGCTGCTCAGGCCCTGGCCTGGCGGGTCCTTACCCAGTAAGCCCTCTCCTCCTCAGACTTACTTAGCAGTGGGACTGAAGCAGCGCCTGACCATCCGGCCTCGGCCCAAAGCGATGCCCATTCCCTTCCCCCTATTGCCCGTCACCTAGGACATCACCCTCAGTCACTCAACGTGGGGGAAACCCTTATATCAGAGCAAGAACGGCAACCCGTGCAGATTTATGCCTTGGACATTCAGGGGACCCGAGAGAGGGGCTTTGTAAAATGGAAGATCTTCAACAGCAGCTCTGTTGTGGGCCCCCCCAAACCCAGTCTACACACTGTGGTGCAGGGCCGGGAAGAGCTGATCATATTGGGAGGGCTTATGGACAAAAACAGAACGTGAAATATTACCCTTACGCAAGTAGCGTAACCAGCGGCCTCCACACACACCGGACATAAGGCAAGTGATGGCTACTGTGCATCTCCAGACCCCTTATATACCCCCCACGTAATACATGTGTATGTCAGTTCTTGGTATGAAATATGCTGTAATATATGGGAATGTATTGAATGAAATCTGGTATAAAACATCTGGCATGCGCATGTGCAGTTGTTTCGACACACAGGACTTATGCAAATGGCTTGTGTAAGGCCCCTGTGGGCCGTTGGTCTGGATCTGGGTCTATATTAGCATATCTGTATGTAACTTCTGTACATTTAGTGTAATGCAGATTGCTTGTAAATCATTCAGAAGTGTCATAATATATATATGTAATCCTTGCATAATAATCAATGGTCAATATTTTGACCTGTCGTCATAACAACCGGCAAGTGACATAACAAACGGATGCAGAGCTTTATAAGAAATAATGTTGTTTGTTTTAATGCAACTTTATTCATTCTCAGGTTAATGACAATGGCCCCGTTTCACACTTAAGGAGTTAGGGAGGACAAAACGGCACCTAACCGGCCCCCCTGTTTTAGGTACCTTATAGCACTTGAGTGCCATACGGCTACATTATCTCACCGTGCGTAGCTTCCTTCTTAAGAACGGCTCTCCTCGCACTCCCTGGCTAATCTAAATCCCCCCCTCCCACTTCTAACTAAGCACTCTCCAAGCATTCTCCTCCTTAAACCACTGCGTGTACAGATAACGCCGCCCTCCCAGCCTCATTACTCTCCCTCCCCCCGCCTACGTGCACTATCCTCAGCGTACTAATAGTAATGATGGGGGCCACTTGATAAAAATGATTTATTGAGAGTAGGAAGCAGTCTTCAAGCCGCCCTCCCAGACTCATTACTCTCCCTCCCCCCACCTACGTGCACTATCCTCAGCGTACTAATAGTAACGATGGGGGACACCCCCATCCAGCGTTACTACGCTGAAGCTATGGACGCCCGATCTGGCAGCTTTTAAGCCGATCTTACACTGCTGGCTGGCGTTTTAACTGGATCAGGCCCATTGTTACTAATGCAAATAGAACGTGTTGATATTGTCTTGATATCTGGCAAATAAAGCACACATGCTTCAACTGCTTTCAACCATCATAATGGACTCAGGGATTATCATGATGTGCAGTATCCTTAAAGATGGATTAGCCATAGAAGTTTAGTCTAGTGGCCATCAAGATTTCTAGATTTAACTCTGAAGGAACGTGTTTATGCTGTGAAGATACAAGATCGGAATCATCTGCAACAATGAATTGATGCTTGCAATCAGATTCAGCAAGACATATTAGTCAAGGTTCATCAGGAAGGGGGAAAAGAGCGTAGCTATAACACAGCAACATGCTGGACATATTGGAAAAGGATTTTTCCATACTCATTGTAAACACAATAAATAGTCCTTTTATTCAATTAGATTAATTGATACACGGTCATAAACATATAATAAAAAGGTCTACCGTTATATATTTCCACATTATTTATACAATTGACATCAATATTTAGACATAACTTTTACAAAAATACTATAAAGTGAGTAAAACGATTCAGAATGATTGTATTTAGGTTTTATAGTATATTATAATATCAGGGAGGGGTGGTGAGGGGAGGTCAGTATAGACACGGGCCCAGATCCACACTTAATAACGCACATTTACGCAAGCAGCACGTGTAACCTGGCTGTGGGAACGCACGGTGTATGGACACGGCAGAGGTTACGCATTGTAACTCCGTATGAAAGGGTGTGAAATCCCTATGTAAGGCGAAGATACGCATTGTGGGAGGAGGTCGGTATTTAAATTCCAGGCATTATGTACAAGGCGATACGTACGGCCAGAGATATGGAAGGGAAAGTTAGGGTAGGGTTTTGTACGTGTAAATCAGGAATGTTACGTGTTTGAGGGGAGAGCATTATTCTTAGCAGTGCGTTACTGCGGTACACTTACACACGTAAAGAGACCATAAGTCTAGACCAGGCCCATGATCTGTGGCACTATGCATGTATGACACACGTCAGTATAGACATGATCCGTAGTACTATGCATGTATGACACACGTCAGTATACAGACATGATCCGTGGTACTATGCATGTATGACACATGATCTGTGGTATTATGCATGTATGGCACGTGTCAGTATACAGACATGATCTGTGGTACTATGCAGATGTCAGTGTTGTATCTTTGTCCTCTTATAAGTACAAGCTTTCCAATTAAACAAACAGGTTTCTTCTGTTGGCACTTGCATATATAAATAAATGAATCAAAATGAACTGTGAAAATAACAGCATGACTAACGCTGCTTCATGTAAATTACTTGGGGATTCATCCTGACAAATGACACTCAAATGAGTTCCTGAACGGAGGACACGACCATTAGCACTAAACCCCAATTATATAGTGTCTTCCTAATCATAGTAACCTCTTCATATCAAGCCGTGTGTAGCACAGTGACCAAGACAGAGCCAGACCCTAATACACAGAACCTGAAAGAGCTCTACTTAAGGCAGATGTACTATTAGCTCTCCAGCATCTGGCAGATCACAAGTAATAGAGAATCTATATATTCTATCAGTGCTACCCTGGGTAAATTCCTCTACACAAAACCACTTAGGAGCAGGCCACATAAAGTTGCAGCTTAGCATTGCATCTACAGTATAAGTTAGCCAGGCCACCTATAGTGTACTTGATTAGATAAAACTGTAAATATACAGACAGACAGAAAACATTTCCACGGGGAAATAAGTTTTATTTGCAATTCAATAGTGCACCAAAAATGTCCATCTCGTTAGCACGTGTATTGAGGAAATGCCTCTGCTCCGAGCAAGAAGAGAATGTAAAGATGGAGCAAATACTATCGCGATAGACACTGGCTGTTATCAAGGTCAGAAGCCATAAAGCTAACAAGACCATGATGGCAGTGAGCACAGTGCTGTACACTAGGGCTCAACAATTTTCTATCACAGATGTCCTGACTACCCACAACCAAAAGCAATATACACGGTACATGTACCAGACCACTGCTCAGCCACCATGAACCACGTGGTAAGGAGTGCCTAGAATTCCAGAAAGACATCATCATTTGCTGTACAAATTACACCGCCATACACTAATTTTCAGGCCAATTTACCTCTATTAAACGAAAGCAGTAATTATTTTGTGCATAGCAGGGTGTAGCAGACAGATTAGCACACATTACAACAGGGCAAGGTGGAGCCATTGTGAGACTGCATCGTGGGGCACTATGTTGAGTGAATAATGCTTTGTAGTGGGAATATAATTTCTACACAACGTGAGTGACTAAAACGGATGATTCATGCACCAATCACCAGGAGAAAGCAGAGCAGACTAGAAGCTGTAGTGTAGACACTCACTGGATGCAGTTATTTGATCCATCCACTTTCATATCACAGGAAATGCCACACAATATGTGTATGCTATCCGTTTAATTACATGGGATTTATTTTGTCCAGCAAACATAAAACCAGTTTCCCCCAGAAGGAAAAGAGACGGGCCTCTAGTAAAGTTCTATACCTATGCAGGCCCACAAATAAACGCTGCCCAACAAGAGTGTCAGCTCACATTTTACCATGCATAGCACCATTAATGCTTGATTACCAGCAGAGACCATATAAATAACACACCAGTAGTCAGACTGCCTGTCCAGATCTACTGTCATTGAATACTGAGGAGGGGGGTATGACCGCTCAGCCTCAGCCTTAACACTTCCTAAATGTGTCCCCCAACTCACAAGTGGATAGGTTAGAAATTACAGGGAGAATCTAATTCATCTTATGTGCTATTAAACAGATATACAAAGCGAAGCCTTAACCTACAGGAGAAAGCTGCAATACAGCTTGTTAATGGTTTATTCCTTAGTGGATGTGCGGCTGCAATCCATAATGTGGGACAGACATCTGGAACGGCCGAGTAGTAATGAATCACATGGCAGATAAGTGGAGTCAATGAGACTCTTACTAGGACGATTCCAGTGATGAATAATCAGGACTGTGCTCTCTGGGCAGACATAACACTGTATCTATTCAGCCTGTGCTACAACAGAGATGATCAGGCATTGGGGACTCCAATATGGAGCAATACCCATAAGTCAGCGAAGCATATTTCTTTGTGGGGCGCTATTACACATGAGAATGATTGGGTGAAAATCCAATCCTATCAGGGAGAGTTTTGTTCAGTTTGGGCAGTAAATCTTCTGTTTAATGATCCAATCATTCATTTAGTCACTAACCAACCATATCTATGCAATGTGGTCTCCGCTGCTGTACAAGCCTGTCACATGCCACACAGTACACTGTCCTCTGCAGTAGGGGTTACAAGTGGTGGGTGATTTTCTTGCCTGGCACATAAAAGCTTTTTCCCCACACTCCCAATGAAAACAATGAAACTAATGTGTGCCTTCATTGCTAGGGATGTGATTGTTCAGAAGCCTCATTGGCCATTCTGAAACAGTGACTTGATGAGGGTAATAATGAGAACCTTGCTATCGGACATAGCAGGAGATGCGCATTCATTCTTTAATGAACGAGGAAGTGTAATAATGCGCTGAGAGATTAAGACGACGCAGTAACAGCTGCACAAATTATCCCTAAAATCCGAGGCTGCTGATTCATCCGTGAATCCATCATAGTGTAGAAGACACCCACGTCCAGGCTCTTATTAGCCGCCAGCACCAAGTCCCTGTTACTATGGTAATGTCAATATCTGTGTGGGCTCCCATTAACCCCAACATGCCAACAAGAGGAGGAAAGCAGAATATAAGGGGGTAGGAATAAAGGAAATCTTTAATTAGCTGAAATCCCAGCCCATCCTCACATCCTGCTCCTGTTTTTCTATGCAGGCTATAGAACACGTGCTTTATATCACTGGGGATCCAGCGATGTTATACTACAGCACAATACTGAGACATGGAAGATGCCGTATCACAAGATACATCTTTATATTGTCTATGTGACACGAGGGAACACTGCTAATGATATTCTAATGATGGAGCCTTGGTCAGTGGCCCCAGCAGCACACTACTACAATGCTCCTAAACACGGATCCTCATTTCCAGACTAGGGCCACTGGCTGATGTAATGGTCACACAGAGCATCAGTCAGCATGAGATATAATACTGAAGTCACATTCTAGTAATGTACAGATAAGGATTCCTTCATTTATCATACACCAGTCACCATCTGCAGCTCTCTGCGTCTTTCTGGTTTCTTGTCCCATTTGTTAATAACTTGTTTAAGCCAGGTCAGGGGCACAGTCACACAGTCATACCACACATCCAACCTCTACTGTAAGTAGACCCATTAATAGCATACACATACTTCACTGATACTTCACTGGGGACATAGTGTCATGGGTGCACAGTATCTGAATAGCGGAAGCACTGGAGGGCCACCGGTATTTTCTCTCTCTGACACTCCCATTTTAATATTGTAAAAGTAAAATAATGTCCCTCGTCTGTCTACAAAGCATTACCCAGGAATATCCTACATTTAGATAGTAGTTATTTATATGGGACATCTCCCAGCTTCTATTCAATATAACACACAAGAAACTACAAACTCCTAATTGGGGCCACAATTTGAACTTTTGAGGACACGGAATTACTGTGTCCCTTGTAATCTTCCCTTGGAGCATGCAGTACATTGGTATTATATGACTCGGGCAGAGGACTGTGCTGTACTGTCTGTCTGTCATCTCAAAGTTTACTTCTATTAAGGAAACGCAAGAATTTGGATGACATTTGACAGTATGTGACACTGCTGTAAAGAGCAACTAGAAATAGACTTTTATAAGATAGATTCTGTGCATTTCTATCTGCAGCTTGATTATTATTTCTTATATGTATTGCATTTGTGCGTGTTTTCTGCAGTGACAGTCGTGCACATATTTTTTGATTATTTATCTATATAAGACTTATACTTTCAGAAACGTCAGCACAATTGAACAAACATTTTTTTAAATAAATATCTTCCACTTTTTGGGACATTTTTATATGATTAGGACTTTACAGCCTAATTTCACGAATTTCACAAACAGAAACCTGTCAGACTGACATGTACATTGCCAGCTTTAATAAGTAGCAGATGGAGAGTGAAGGGATTAATAGCAGGATAATGGCTGCACCTTGTTCATGTCTCTCACTGCATAAACTGGAGGCTAGAGAGGCTACTTCTATACTTTCATTGTTTACTACTAGACTGCTAATTGTAGATTGTAGAGGATGAAGTGAGCAACAATCCTACGTCATTATTAGTATCTGTCAGCCAGCAATGAGTCAGTGAATGTTCATTGCAGCTGGGGGGGAAATACTCCAATAAACACGATAGGGTTCTATTTTTAGGACTGGGAAGGTAGACCCGGCTCATTTTTCAATATGAGTAAAGGATTACAGTAAATGGCTTTCCAACTCCAACTGCATTATAAGCATATAGTGAAATAACTGCTTCCATGTAGCCCTTGTCTTCTATATCTCCTGTCCCCTTTGCTTTAATGTCTCACCCAGACCCGACAATGGGCCGGATCCAGAACTACGTGTGCCGTACGTTTATTCACAGAGCGTATTTTCGTGCACGTAAGTTCGCTACACTCCCCTCGGCACACCCCTTGCACGGATGTATTTTGTCAAGATACACTTCCCAAACCTTAACTTTTTCACACGTAACCGCAGTCCTACGCTCATGTACGTATGGGCTGAACGAATTTACGCAGCTAAGCACGCCCATACTGTACACTTTAAATACCACACCCCGCCTACTTCACGTATTTCAGCCACATTTTGGAGTAACGTAAATTTGGCACGCCCACGCGTAAGTATTTACGTGTCACATACGTGAATGGCCCATACGTTCACCATTACGCTACGTGAATGTGCGTATTTTCTATGGTGCGCATTCGCAGTGCATTCTAAACAGCGATTTTATGTCTCCGCCACGCGTAAAATCGCTTCAAAGCGTAGTTCTGGATCAGGCCCATTATCATTAGAAGGGGTTATATCCAAGTGCACAATCAGCTCTCCTCCACATCAGGAATATAATGATCATTAGGACGAGGTTTGTTGGGGGTGAAACGCCCATTCTCTGATGTGGATAAAGGAAAACTGTGAATCACTTTGCACAAGGATAAACCCCCCTGATGCTGCCTGTAAATCTTCACAGGAAAGTGTGAATGAGTTTTACTGTAACATAGCAGTGTGATAGTTACAAGTCAGGTAATGCAGACCTATACCATGTCTGACAGACATATGCAGACTATCACAGATAACACCGACTCTCAGAATATCTGGAAGACTCCTGAAATTCAGGCATTTTCTTTCATTTAATGCAAACCATGGCCATAACTACTGGTAAGAACCTTCCAGAACCTCTTCGGCATGGGGTCATTACACTGTATGTCTCACCATTAGGAAAACACTGTATGTCTCACCATTAGGAAGAGCTATTTAACATTTGAAAATATAAATGAGACTGCAACATAGGAATGCAATGTTATATGTTATGATGTATTCCATACTTGCCAACTCTCCCTGAGTATCAGGAAGTCTCCCTGAATAGCATGTGATGTCCCTGACTCCCTGAAGTGTTGGGCAGTCTCCCTGATGCTGATTCAGTTACAGAAGTCATTGCGGTATGATGACAGAATTTAGAAATTGTGCTCTATTTCCTTGCATTAAGGCCTATGGAGGTGGCAGATGAAGAAGTCATTGATCTCGTATACACAGTATGCACAATACATACTGAAAATATTTATTTAGTGACATTTTAACAGTGCTAGACACACCCATGGGTGGAGCTATTTATAAGACACACCCCTTTGACACTACAGAACACACCCCTTTGACACTACAAGACACACCCCTTTGGTGCAGCCTTGATAGTGCTATCACAATCTCCCTGAAATTCATTTGCAAAAGTTGGCAACCATGATGTATTCATACCAAAATCACATAATATTTACTCATCCACCAGTTCTATATTATACCTATATTGCACTGTCCACTCGGACAATGATTAACGTGTATCCACAATAGAAGGATGTCGCACTTTAATGCATATGTCCATATTATCTACAGAGTGTAAGCTGGTGAGTAGTGCCTCCGAGCAGCCCTGTTTGTCAATCCTCAGTCATGTTCTGGTAAAGTTGTAATGCTCTACGTAATCTGATGGCGCTATATAAAAACTTTTTAGTAAAAAAGTAAAACTATAACAATTACACATGCCGCCAAAGCCACAAATCCTGCTATTCACAAAGCCAATCCCCAGGTTCAAAGGATACCTAGAGTCCACTATTAACGGAGCGTTATTCTGTCCAATTTGCTTGGTAATCAGTCCAATCTGCTCTGACAGGACAAATCAAACAGCATACAAAGCATGCGGCCACATCCACTGATGGGTTGTTCCATGTATCATATATACAATGTGACGGCAGGTAAGAGCCATTGCCCCACCCAGTATGCCCAGTTTTTTCTTTATTGACTCCTAGTAATGTCATTTTCCACACATTTTATACATGTTTCTGGGTAAATATTGTGATGTAGACAACGCACAGTTTTAGTTGATCTTCTTTGGACAGTCTCTTATGTATTTATGTTCTTCAGAACTGAACACAGTGATCCAGGTGAAGCCGGATCAATGACCTAAACACCCTATTCAAGCCAGCATGTAACGTGCCTCTCATTGCTTCGTTACATTCCTTGGCTACCTTTAATGACCTGATATAGTGACGGATATTTCGTGCTTCAGGTCCATGACTGAGATACTGTTTTATCTCCTGCAAGATACATTCTCCCCACAGCTATGAAAAATCTGTCCCATGTATCCACATTTCTAAGCTTGACTCCTCTCCCTCCCATTGTGAGCGCAGACGTCCCTGGGCCAGAGAGACAAGGGGTAGTCGTGCTTTAGTAAGTCTATGTCATACTGTACCGCAGCTGTTGCCATAGCATCCTCCAGCAATCCACATCTCTGCTTCTCTACCCACACCGTCTGTCAGCATTACTACCTGGCACAGCTCAGACACAGAGCTTGTAGTATCTGATGTATACACATCATAGCATGCAGCCAGGGCACAGAAACGCTACCATCCGTTATATACAGGTAACAGTGTGTACCCTATACACAGTAACAGCACCATCCGATATATACAGGTAACAGTGTGTACCTTATACACAGTAACAGCACCATCCGTTATATACAGCTCACAGTGTGTACCTTATACACAGTAACAGCACCATCCGTTATATACAGCTCACAGTGTGTACCTTATACACAGTAACAGCACCATCCGTTATATACAGCTCACAGTGTGTACCTTATACACAGTAACAGCACCATCCGTTATATACAGCTCACAGTGTGTACCTTATACACAGTAACAGCACCATCCGTTATATACAGCTCACAGTGTGTACCTTATACACAGTAACAGCACCATCCGTTATATACAGCTCACAGTGTGTACCTTATACACAGTAACAGCACCATCCGTTATATACAGCTCACAGTGTGTACCTTATACACAGTAACAGCACCATCCGTTATATACAGCTCACAGTGTGTACCTTATACACAGTAACAGCACCATCCGTTATATACAGCTCACAGTGTGTACCTTATACACAGTAACAGCACCATCCGTTATATACAGCTCACAGTGTGTACCTTATACACAGTAACAGCACCATCCGTTATATACAGCTCACAGTGTGTACCTTATACACAGTAACAGCACCATCCGTTATATACAGCTCACAGTGTGTACCTTATACACAGTAACAGCACCATCCGTTATATACAGCTCACAGTGTGTACCTTATACACAGTAACAGCACCATCCGTTATATACAGCTCACAGTGTGTACCTTATACACAGTAACAGCACCATCCGTTATATACAGCTCACAGTGTGTACCTTATACACAGTAACAGCACCATCCGTTATATACAGGTAACAGTGTGTACCCTATACACAGTAACAGCACCATCCGATATATACAGCTCACAGTGTGTACCTTATACACAGTAACAGCACCATCCGTTATATACAGGTAACAGTGTGTACCCTATACACAGTAACAGCACCATCCGATATATACAGCTCACAGTGTGTACCTTATACACAGTAACAGCACCATCCGTTATATACAGGTAACAGTGTGTACCCTATACACAGTAACAGCACCATCCGATATATACAGCTCACAGTGTGTACCTTATACACAGTAACAGCACCATCCGTTATATACAGGTAACAGTGTGTACCCTATACACAGTAACAGCACCATCCGATATATACAGCTCACAGTGTGTACCTTATACACAGTAACAGCACCATCCGTTATATACAGGTAACAGTGTGTACCCTATACACAGTAACAGCACCATCCGATATATACAGCTCACAGTGTGTACCTTATACACAGTAACAGCACCATCCGTTATATACAGGTAACAGTGTGTACCCTATACACAGTAACAGCACCATCCGATATATACAGCTCACAGTGTGTACCTTATACACAGTAACAGCACCATCCGTTATATACAGGTAACAGTGTGTACCCTATACACAGTAACAGCACCATCCGATATATACAGCTCACAGTGTGTACCTTATACACAGTAACAGCACCATCCGTTATATACAGGTAACAGTGTGTACCCTATACACAGTAACAGCACCATCCGATATATACAGCTCACAGTGTGTACCTTATACACAGTAACAGCACCATCCTAGGATGCAGTGTGTATTTTATGATGGTCTCTAGGATGCAGTGTATATTTTATGATGGTCACTAGGATGCAGTGTGTATTTTATGATGGTCACTAGGATGCAGTGTGTATTTTATGATGTCACTAGGATGCAGTGTGTATTTTATGATGGTCACTAGGATGCAGTGTATATTTTATGATGATCTCTAGGATGCAATGTGTATTTTATGATGGTCACTAGGATGCAGTGTGTATTTTATGATGGTCACTAGGATGCAGTGTGTATTTTATGGCAGTCACATGGATGAAGCACTAATCACAGTGGTCTAGATCCAGGCTTCCTCTGTCTCACATGGTGGACTTGCTCTTAGCATTCTGCTCCATCCATCCTAGCTGTCAGAATGCTCCCAGGCTGGAGCCATGCAACCAAATGATCCCGATCAATTCTGGGAATGAATTCAGCACGTAGTCTTGCAGAAGTCCGGCCCGGCTCTCTCTGTGTAACAGGATCATACAGATCACTGACTACTTTTACCAGTAACCTAGCTGCTCCATTATGCAATATATATAGTGCTTATACTCCAAGCAATGTAACACAGCAATGAGAAGGGCCAGTCAGATGCTGGGTGTATAGGGAGAGGAAACAGTAGCAGGTAGGAAGCAGTAGTGATGTCACTTTATGGGTCATTGGGGCGGCCTCACGCAGAATACTGTGATCAGTTCTGGAGATATGGCTCCAGATTCAGTCACGTAGTTTTCGGACCCATAGCTCCAGAATTGTTTGCACTGTATCCATTATGTTGTGTAAAATCACTGCAGGAAACAATAAGACCTTGTACATAATGGATGCAGGTAACTGAACAACAACATAACATAATGTGAACGGCTGATCCGCAGGAGGTGGGGAACACATGCGGCTTCCATGTATGTAATCACTGACATTTCTGAAAGACCCAGATATAAAATGATTGACCAGCAGTCACCTTCTTCCCTCGTGTTATAACATCAGTCAGAGAATAAATGCAGTCTATGTGCAAAGTATGAAAGCCATAAAACTTACCGCAGCTGAAGGGATCTGGCAGACAGTTACGCTATCCTTGTGAGCACTGAAAGACAAAAGACAGTGCCCTTATTAACCAGAGATAAAGCACCCCGCTCATACCATCACTACCATTAGCAGCCGTCTGAATGACCTACCTGTGTCTACCTAATGTGCCAGTCACATGACACCGTTCACAGAAGGGGGATAGATTTATAGGATACATATCTTATATGGACTTAACAATTAATACCATATTATGGCCTAACAATGTGTGAAATTGCCCCCTATGAAAGATATGCCACAAGTAAAAATATAATCCCACCTACTGGCTCGTGTATGTATGTAGGTTTTTTTTAAAACTATTAATATTATTGGAAGCCAGACCTGTGAAAGACTGACCAAGTGTAACAATGGTTTAGCTACACTGCTCTTCTACCGTTGTCACTCATTGTCACTTCACTTCCTTTCACTACCACCAAGAATATGACAGAGCACATGGAAATGGTCAACATACAATGCTCAACACAATAAGAGCTAGACATGTCCAACACAGCCCCAACAGTCACTATGGGCCTGATCCAGAACTACGCCCGCGACCGGTCGGTCAGGAGCGTAAAACCGGGCAAAAAAACGCACTGCGCATGTGCAGTATGACAACTTCCGGTCGTCCGAAGGACATGAGCTTACAGCGAGCGTATTTTAAGCATATTTTGCGCCCAAGGGGCGTGCGTTTTGTACGACGATAGTCCGGACGCTCGAGTTACTACACAGAGGCGGGGATAGCCATTTAAATTGTACAGTATGGGCGTGCTAAGCCCCGTACGACCAGCGTATCGGTACGAAAATTCGCACGGACGCTTGAAAAAGTTAGGGTCGGGTTCAGCCGCCGTAAGTCGGTACAATCAATGGGAGTGTCATGGGCGTGAAAGTTTATACGCCCGGGCGATCATACGCTACGCTCGCGGGCGTAGGTCTGGATCAGGCCCTATGTAACTGCTTACTCCAACACCTAATAAGTAAAGGCAGCCAGGACCGGATGGTAACACGCGCTTTCCTAACTTACCGGTAGTAGATTGTAACTCTTCTGATTCATTTAGGGGTAAGCCCTTTCCATTAGTCTATATTTATCATGCAGAGATAATCACTCTGTTTTGCCTCTCTCCTTTCTGGTAAGTATTTAGCAAAGTCACAGCACCACATCGATCAATGATAAGCCAGTATTGGGCTTTATACCCCTGGAGCCCTCATTGAGAACGACATACAGTCTAGAGATGCAGAATTCAATGAGTTCTCTGGCACCAAGGCTTTACTAAATACCTGACAGAAAAGAGAAATATCAGATGAATGTGACATACAACAAGCCGGATTACCCTCATAGGATGGCGATTACGTATACTTTAGCACTAGGGCCTTTGTCTGTCCCTTCCTTGTACTTCAGATTCCAGCATGTATACATGGAAGAGACACTGCACATGCAGACTAGTAAAGAGCAGACAGCAATCACGCCTGATAAAGCAGAACAGCCCTGACAAGGACAGCAGGAGGAGGCTATTATTGAATATCGCTTCCAGGTGTCAGGATCGTTCCAACCTTGATTAGTGTATAGCCCTATGACATGAGCCATGGCAGTAATATATGTACGTATATCATATAACATGTCAATATTATAAACACCCCAAAATGACTGGAAGAAAGGTTTGTTCTGTCCACAAAAGGGCCATAAAAACGCCAATGTAGCGGAGAAATGAGGAGTGACGCAGCACAGGATCTGAGTACTGCCCATTGCTTAGCATCTTTAAACGAGCGGCTTTTGTTCCACAGATTAGATTTGAATGAAGTGGTTTGACAGCCTGTGCATCCGGAGGAGATAAAAATAACCCCCTGCTTATGTTTGCTTGAATGCTACCCATTAATGAACGCTCATTTGTCACCGCTTCACGTCTGTCATATTGCTGTCAAGCACAGCGTGTCAGATCGCAGCATTACAATGGCAGAACTTGTGGTGGAGAGGCAGAAATCTGGACTTTGTCTGATCATGCTACTTGTATCTATGTTACTATGTAAGTCCGTTATATTCAGAGGGGAACACAAAACACGGGGGAGCAGTTATCTTGCAGGGTATTTTACCGCACCGTGTTATAAAGATGGACAGGAGAGCGGGCCTTCAGGAGTACAACTCTCACTTGTGCTGAACAATAAATTTGTTCTGGAGATTGAGTTATCTCTGAGCGATTACAGTCTGGATGAAAACGACGCATCCATCTGTACAGCAGATTAAATGGATGCGGCTTGTGGCACGGTTTCAAATCCTGCTGGGCTGAGTCTCCTCCACAGCGTCCTCCTATTCACTCCAACTCAGGTTCCTGCCAAAGGCTTTGCTGTGATGTAATGTAGTGAAATAATGTAGGGTGAACGGAGCATCCTGTGTACATATGGGGATTATTCTCTTTTGTCAGCCTCGCCACCATCTTTTCTCACGCTCAAGAGATGACCTCCTCAATCTAAGTCCAAAAGAAAACACTGGTCTGCTCTGTAACCACATCTGTTACGTGAGACACCAACAAGAAAATCAAAGAAAGGGAAAGTATAAATCTGGAAGTCATTTAAGTGTGTAGCTTTGGAAGAAAATGCATGAGACATGAAAACAAATATGCTGTGTAGCTGATTGGCTATTAAAACAATACAATACAATATATAGAGAAGCCAATGTATAGAAAAACTAACAACACCAGGAGATGGGCAACTGGGGAGTGTTATAATGGATCCGCTCATTTATACACCACAGCCAGTAATGTCCTTCATGCCTTTATACATAGAAACATAGAAAGTGACGGCAGATAAGAGCCACACGGCCCATCTAGTCTGCCCATTTGTTTATTGAAAACTTTTGGAAGAAAATGCATGAGACATGAAAACAAATATGCTGTGTAGCTGACTGGCTATTAAAACAATACAATACAATATATAGAGAAGCCAATGTATAGAAAAACTAATAACACCAGGAGATGGGCAACTGGGGAGAGTTATAATGGATCTGCTCATTTATACACCACAGCCAGAAATGTCCTTCATGCCCTTATACATAGAGCCTTGCACAGTAAGCAGCGCCCATATGATCAGGTCTGCAGTGCAAGCATCAGGCACATGCGGTCACATTATAAGCATTGTCCCTCTGAAACCTGCCTGGTGCTGGGACCATTATCTATCACTCTTCTATAAGTAGTGAAATCATTCCCAGGGCCTTCACATCCCGTTCCCAGGGCTTCTCTGCCCCGCAATCCATCACTTCCCCTCATGTCCCTGGGCGACTTCATACTAAATCATTATTTCAGCTGGAGCCCTGTATTTATGAGTACTGAGGTTTTAGGTTCAGGAGAGGACAACAAAAAGGAAGGGACATGAGGGTCCTCCAGCACCTACTGTATAACTGTATATCAGCCTGTGTGAACATACACATGGATTAATAGCTGTGATTGCTACCAATTTACATGCATTGCAACAGAGCCGTAGCTAGAAATGTTACCACCAGCGGCAAAAAGAAAACACTTTGAACCCAACCTTGAATTAGTAACCAGTTTAACCTTAAAAATCTACTTCCTGGCACCCTACTAAGAATTCCACCCTGGGTGACTGCCCGTGACTCACACCGCTAGGTATGGCCCTCTATCATCTATCCCGATGTATATGTTCATCACGCTTCTATCATCTATCCTGATGTATATGGTCATCCCGCCTCTATCATCTATCCCGATGTATATGTTCATCACGCTTCTATCATCTATCCCGATATATATGTTCATCACGCTTCTATCATCTATCCTGATATATTTCTTCATCTTGCTTCTTCTATATGAATATATTTGTGACTTTGTAAATAGTGATCAGTATACACTATACATTATATAATCTCCTAAATATAGCTCTATCTCACTATAAAATAAATGGACCTAGTCCCATCATTTGAACAACAAAGTGCCAGATGGCCGCTGTGTAATACAAGTGGCAGATATATGCTGCATTAAATGGGTTTACTCATTAGGTTCACATCAGAGCCTGCTACTTGCAACATGGGGATAGCAATGTTATCTATGCACTGAAAATACACAAGTATGTTACAGCTGTTACTTTTAGGTTGCACATAGGAAATACATATATGGACATGTAAAACATGTATTTACACCTTGCCATGGGGAAAAGCAGCAGTTATAACATGAGCAGTGCTGCAAGTCAGGAGACATGGTATAAAATGGGGTGTTTCTATCCAAAGAGGAGCATTATACATTACACGTGTGTGTGTGTGTGATATGATCACATCTAGATTAAGGTTTTGGGCACTTGAAGAGAGACGGCCATAAGAATATGAACATAAATTTGATCTGTAAAGATGCTCAGAGGCAGATTCTTCATTTACTTGGGGCGTCTTCCTCTGTCATTGAAGTTGTGTCTGAAATATCCACATCTAGCAGAGCTGGTATAAAAGGTCAAGGGATGAGAGCATCTGTCCTTCCTGTCTCCAGAATAATAGCAGGATGCTGCACAGAAAAGACACGGAACGCTGATACAATACCTCTCCAACCTAATGATGGCATAACAAGCAAATTATGTATTCATTTCTACTCGTATATCAGAATCCAGTAACTACCCTTAAACACTACACCTATATAACAAGATGTGTGTCAGTAATTCTTTTATTTCTTGATTGCACGCAGTACACAACCCTTCTGTCATATATACAGTTCTTGTGTTCCAGTAACAAACTATGCCTTTCTACTGCTAGAAATCATGCTTTGTTTCACAGTATGTCCATCCGCAATACATTTGCTGACCGTCCAATAATACCAGCTTATTCTTAGCTTCTGGTTATGCATTAAGCTAGTCACAAAATAATTGCAGGCATACAGACACACACACACACACACACACACACACACACACACACAGACAACTTGCATCCTCCTTTACTGTATGAGGCGAGTGTGGATTTGAGTAGATTACACGATAGCGGAGCATATATGCTAATTATTATTTATAACATTCAAACAATTCTTCCTAACGTTGTCAAAGGTCATCAAATTGTCTGATATGATTTTTGAAACATCCCAATATCACTAATCAACGACGTCACAAAAGTGTGTATGTAGTGCTGACCTTCTGTCTAACAATTTTACATCTACTTCCCGGCCTTCGTGAGCATATATATTCCATAAACATGTTTACACGTACGCAATCTACGTAACGAAATGCTACATAAATAGAGGAAAATAGTTACCACGCATGAGTAGCTAGATGCTGAAAATTAGGGACGTATGAAAAAAAATACGGGGTTGTGAATCCAGCCCATGATCTATGTTTGGGGTTCTCCTTAGGGAAGGCACCTGAGCAACTGATTTATTCTAGTATTTTGGGTATATTGGGAGTGCCATTGCCATGGGGGAGAGAGAGGGAGGAATATATATATAGTATTAATTATGAATACTTGTTAGAGGGCACATCAACCTTTTTAATTGTGGTAACGATGCAGTAAGTCATCACAGGCCATGTATGGTGTTATATAGTCATTCAATGACCTTCTACTTATTTGATTTATTTTACTTATTTACAGATAAGGCCATTGTTAAGTAAAAGTTGTACATATTTTTATAAAGTGTGTAAATATTTGTTTTAGAGGTCCTGAGGGTTGAGAGAGAAAGAATGCTCAGTCATTTCAGTAGGAGATATAGCAGGCTATCATTCATACATGCACAATAAAGAAATAAGTGTAGACCACAGAGGTCTCTAGGTCACCATCCACATAACAATACCCACACTGAGCCCCAGCTGAAAGATTTTATAGTTCTCCTTATTACAAATAGCAATGGTGTACTTTATACTGAAGGGGAGATGTGAATGCCACTTTATGTGCTTGCATTCTGCTCGTAACAGCTGGAAATTCTTGTGTTGTGATACTTAAAGTCCCAGCATGCTGGAACTGCAAAAGCATAACTAATAACTGGCAAAGCATGCTGGGACTTTCACAGCATCTGGAGAGCAACAGGTTGGCTGGACTGTTCTCAGGGATAGAGGGTATCTGTTCAGGCTGTTTCTGAAACTCTTATTTAGAATCCACTGTCATGGTTTGACCTGGGGGTGCAATTAAGTCAGAAATTGCCCAGCTTCCTTTAAATGCAGATATTCCTGAACAATGCTTGGCGTTATCTTAAAGCAGGAACATCTGCTGCACGCATCTGGGACGATGAAATCAGTGTGAGAAGGTTATGCTCCAGATGTAACCACAAACATGCTGATTTGGTCAGTCATCCCTGCCATGTTTCACCACATTGGCCATCTATGGCAATTTGTGGAGTAAAAATGATGACGGTGCATGGAAACATCATGGAATGTACTGCACAATTCAGAGATGTTCCTAAACCCTTTTATACATTGCTGAATAACAGAAAATGATTTTATTACAGCCACCTTAGGTCCTATAAGCGTTTGTAATAATGAAAAAGTAACATTTCAATGTGCATGTAGATGGAATTAGTGAGTAATCTGTAATCATGTGACACTGTATAGGACTTCATGTTGTCCCCCATCTTAGCTAATCTACAGCAAAGTACTGGAGTACCAGCCATGTAAGTTCAACTCAGGGCACAGATACATAAGCTGCTGCATTAAGCATTGTTCTCCTCCGGGCCTTTAAGCTTATCACCTGGCCGCTGCACGGCGATGGCGTGAGAGATAGGGGCAGATGTGCTGCTAGAGTAACATAACTCTGACTTCCGACACCCTCCTGTTCAGTAACTCACCACACAGACAGCAAACCTCTAGTGTGTGCCATGCTATGTTCTTTATCCCAGGCAACATCTGTCTTCCATACGGACATTTCATTGCATATCTGGTGGGATAGCCTTAAAACAACAGTCTCATGGAAAACAATGAGGCATGTTTACATAAAACACTGTGACCACAGGTTTCTTAACGTGGATTCATCTTATCCATCATGTACATGTGATACTACAGCAGAAGAGGCATATTCCTGTGTGCAAGGGGTGGAAGAAATTGCTTTTACATCAAAAAGTCCAATTATTTACAAGCAACAATTCATTTCACATAATAACATCGTAGACCAGCATATAATGGCATATACATTTGTGGAATCACTAGGTGTTATTGTAAGTTTATCTAATGCACTCCACGATGGAAAAGCACTTTAAGGCTGCCGTTTACACAACGTCTAATTATGATTCAGGGGCTTTTTATAGGATTGCGCATTGTTGTAAGTGGATGGAAGGCGGGAGAATAGCAGCAGTACCCAAGTAATAAGCAATGAAGCCCGAGACAGGGGGTCATCCTTCATAGATAAGCCAGCCACAATCAGCTTATATGCTAAAGGCCTGCAGTAATAGCCAGCCAGCCAGCATAGCCAGGCAGCTGGATGGCTCCTTACAGGCTGGGTTACAGATTCATATCTCACACAGGACAGGAACGCTGCATGTACTAGGCCCTAATCACACAAATCTGAAGAGTGAAACAACTACATTCCAAGGAAGAAGCAGAGCAACAACGAGAACGAGCTACTCCCAGCGTGACAGAAGATGGCTGGAAAAGAGGCAAGGGGGCGACACCAGGAAAGGGATTCACACCGCAGGAGAGGGACTTGGTAAGAGAAGCCAGGACAGGATCACACCAGAGGACTGGTCAGTCTCCACCATGCCAAGCTGTACATTTTTTTTTTGACCAGGTTAAAAAATTTAATTCCCTGACAACGTCATAGCTGTATATGTCTTATCTTAAAATAGCATGTAAATAGTGTCTGGACATATATGATAAATGACGCACTCAGTGCCTATCCATAATACAATGTCTGCCATGTTGTCTAACCTCTGCAACATACCATGTGACGGCAGGTAAGAGTCACATGACCCATCTGGTCTCCCGATTCATGCAGTCAGACCCGATTAGCTTGTCATTAAACATGGATCCTATACAATGTGCATGGATTTAGGTAATACTGCTTGTAGTGAAGTGTATATATAGCAGGTCTAATCAAGTGACTCATACAACACAGAGGCTGAATAGTCTAGATTGACCTTTACACCACTAGCTTTGATGGAAATGATAAGCTCTCTATTAGAGGAGATAAGAGAATGACAGCTAACAAGTTACAAACCTGTATCCTTCATTTCCATAAAGGGTGGAACTGTGTAACCTAAACATTTACAGGTAAAGTATACATTGCACACCTCCATCATAGAGCAGAACAGTGACAACAAAAAGCATTTTCTATGTCTTTAACATCTGCACATACTTCAATCAGTCCACGTTCATTGCTGGGAGAACCTTACTGACATATAGAGAGGCCCAGCTAGTGCAGTGCTTGTGTGGGAGAGCAGATCGCTCTGATTAGATTGGAAAGTGATTTGTAGGACACTAAACATTTTTTCCATAAGCTTTCTGTAATTCTTCTTATTAGCAATGTTTAGACACCCGTTACAGCGATCAGCCACTTTATTCAGCGTTACGCCTTCTATCTCCTGAGACAAACATGAAGAGGGCCTGCGATGGTTGTACGGCTTCTGCGACCTTTCTAAATCCTACCCTGGCACACATTATACCCATGCATACATGTATGTGAGACGCCACATTACCATTCAGCCGAATGGCAGCCATTTCATGCCAAGGTCTTTATGCTTGAAATCTGGGTTCATTGCCTGTTTTCCATGCCAGCCTCCACGCCCGCTTACATTCCAGCCTGTAGAGATTCAGCGCGACCGCGAATGCTATTAATCTATCTATGCACGCTGCATAACATGATTATTATGGAACACAATTTGTATCACACACTGTGCAAACTCTGCAACTATTCCCCTGATCTCCACAGTAGAGATTGCTGGCCCTAAGGATAATCTGGTGACTGGTTATCCACAGCAGCAAAACACCAAACACAATCAGACATCAAAATAATAGGAGATAAAAGTGAAAAACACGACTTTACTACTACTCACATCAAGTCATGTCCATTACTACTTCCCTCATCAGGTATTCCCCTCACCTGGTAGATGCTACAGTGGTGCACATGCTTGCTGTCCTCTCTCCTGTCATCTATAAGCTCCTGCCACTGGGTCCTAGTATCCCCCTCATTTCATTACCTACCCCTCCAGCTGTTATGTTGATCTCCCACACTACAAGTGCTTGGTTTTAACACATCCTCGGTTCCCGTTACCTCGGTTAATGGCTCTGATCCCATTTGCTACACCCTTGTTCCTGGGCTCACGCTCAAGACCGGTTTGTCTTGCCTAGAACCTGAATGCTGTATACTGACTACTGAAAGGTGTATTTCCAAGTACTGCATTGTTCTTTAATACCATGTCCCATTATCTTACTACACAACGTGAAATGATTTACACAAAACCAGAAAGACAAAAGACGCAAGGCACAAGAACGTATGGACAACGCATCTACAGGAACAGGATGGTGCAAGTCACGGGAATGAATTCATCCCAATGTGTTGCTTGGTCATATAGAACAGAGCTTCAGGGGATCAGCGAGAATGCTCAATGTTTCAGACATGAAAGAGGGGAGATGTTAGAAACATGGCTTTAGTTTCAGGCAATACATAAGAACTGCGGTGTAGATAGAAACAGAGAACGACGAACTGAAGTGCTGGGTATTACAAAGAGAAATTGTAGATGAATTGCTGGGAACACGGACAGATAACGAGTGCCATCCAGGTGAATCTCTACATGTTACACCAGTGCAGTGATATGGAGGAAATTCTCCCTTCACTATTACAGACATGTCACATAGAACAACTCAGCACCAGCATATTCCACACTATCTATTACTAATGCTGGTGTTCCTAAAATGTTTACCCCATTCACTGGAAGCTGAGGCGGAGAATAAAGACCTGTAGGTGATAAGGGGAATAACCTCCCATCTGAGGTGGTTGACACAACACAGTAGAATAGTTTAAGAATGCTTGGAATAAATACAAGGATATCCTAAATCCCAAGCTAAATTGACTGTCAAAAAGTATGGTAGTATAGCTTTAAATAAACAACTAGGCAGACTGGATGGGCCACGTGGCTCTTATCTGCCGTCTCTTTCTATGTTGGACGGGTGTTGCTAATTCAGTCCATCATTAGATCACCAGACAACACAGAAGCAAGTTTGCTTACCACGGTAGCCTTCCCTATAGGACTAGTTGTGGCAGGACACAAAGCAACGCTGTATTACCGGAAAAAAAACCCTACACTTGCCATTACCTCAGGGACACAGAACATTAGGAGCAATCGATATGGGCTATGTGTCCACAAATGACTCAGCTTTGTCATACATCTATCTAGGGAGGTCTATATAAGTTTTAGCCTTGAATTAGCCCAGCAAAGGGCTTCCAGTTTGTAGCTTTGTTTCTCTATATATCAGGCAGCTTCATTAGGTATGTGCATATGAAGTGCGGCAGCGAATCTGCTCTCTCTAGCGCGACTAACACATATTTCATACTTTTAACCACAGAACATTTTAATTAAATGCAACATTTAAGCCAAGAAACCGAGCCGTAATGTGCAGAGGAGGTAATCCTAGGTGAATTAAGTCTCCTTGTACTACGGACTACTATAGAGGATGAAAATTAATTAGATGCAAGTTGTAAGGGAGGCCCCAGCGTTAAACAGCATTCTGTTGATGCAGATGAGATTCTAGTACTTGGAGGCTTCAAACAGGAAAATCACAAACTATTATGGTAACACATCCAGCTCTCTAAAGGGACTTGGGAACGAATGCATTTTAAACCTCATAGAACATAGAAACATAGAAAGTGATGGCAGATAAGAGCCACATGGCCCATCTAGTCTGCCCATTTGTTTATTGAAAACTATACTGACCCTAGACCCTATTTACCCTCAATTGGGGTTACAATACCTCGATGCAAGTATGATTATATATAACTACCAGGCAGACCGGTGAAGCTGACAATTACACTAAAATCAAGTTTCCAGAGGAAACGTCTGCCAGTCACTAAGCACAGCTTCTTTCCACAACCAAACAGCTTTACATCGGAACCTCGCAGACTGGCTGCTCATTTCACCAGATAATGGCCACAATAACTCCCTATTGATGTTCAGGGAAAGTGTTTATAGAACCAGGACGTGCTGATTGCTGAACAAACACTGGCCCTCAAAGCTGGAGTGCCCATGCCATGAAATACTGGCTAATGTATGTTTTGGTTTGTCCAAGCGACAACACTAGGTGCACAGTGATGAGCTGCCAGCTGGAATCGGGCCATAATAGAGCAGTAACATTTGTAGGAGGGAATCTGTAGATATGTTTCCCAGTGAAATGAGTAAATAAATAATTGAGCGCTTTCAGAGGTACTCGTGCGCTTAGCATACAGCACTACATGGCATGAAATGATAATGCGATGTGAAAGTAAGAGCATTTAATGTAAGTGAATTAATGGCATGAAGCAGAAAGAGACGGGAGCTGCAGAGGGTACGTGCAGACGAGACGGATTTCAGCTGAAGGGAACTAGACAAATGAGCCATGAAAAAAAGAAATCTCAAGCATATTGAAAGCAGCAACCGAGATGAACACAGCGACACAACGTGCGCAGTGCCACGAGAGCCAACACCGGAAGACTGTCCGCAATGGGGCGAGCAACGAGCCTACTGGACGGCATGGGATAGATTCCTAGCTGGGAGAAATGACGGATTATGCTGCCGTCTGTGTCACGCGTTCTGGAGCTCCTGTGACTACACTGCACCGGTGATAACAATCATATACAAGCTATGCACAACTTGTGTCATTGTGACTGAATAACTTTACAACACACACTAATAAAGACACACCACGGATGTTACTATAATATGTGCACTGTCCAGAATGTATCCCAGGCCTCAGTGAAAACACTCCACTGCCATTACCATTACCGAGATGAACACAGCGACACAACGTGCGCAGTGCCACGAGAGCCAACACCGGAAGACTGTCCGCGATGGGGCGAGCAACGAGCCTACTGGATGGCATGGGATAGATTCCTAGCTGGGAGAAATGACGGATTATGCTGCCGTCTGTGTCACACGTTCTGGAGCTCCTGTGACTACACTGCACCGGTGATAACAATCATATACAAGCTATGCACCACTTGTGTCATTGTGACTGAATAACTTTACAACACAAACTAATAAAGACACACAACAGATGTTACTATAATATGTGCACTGTCCAGAATGTATCCCAGACCTCAGTGAAAACACTCCACTGCCATTGCAATTATAACGTGTGCAGGTCACAATGTTCAGTCATGTGCCTTCTAGCACCACAGCCACACTGATAGCAGTGCAACTCATTCTTCATTATGAGTAACCTGGTCTCACACTTCTATCTCTCCTGTGTATCAGATAATCAATAGCAGGCCAGCAAGAAAACTGCACAGATAAAGGTCACATGCACTTGATCTGCTGTAAACAGATAGAATTGCAAGCTGGAAAATATCAGGTGTAATCTGCAATGTTCCAATTACTGAGTATTTTATCCATATGCTTTTCCTGACCCCAGGAGAACTAAAAATAGGTAGAAGAAATAGCTGCAGCTAAAAACACATGTATACCTTGTATTCTGTAACACACAATTACAGAAATGAATGATGCATTCAAGTCCCTGAACAGACTATGCTACATAAACCATGATTATGCCAATAGGTTTTCAGCATTTCTCAAACTCTATCTGACATCAGGACCCCAGAGTGACCCCTTTGATTGAGCCGCAGGCATAGATTGTGAGATCTAAGGACGATGCCCTGGCAGCTCTAATTCCTCATTTATATATAATAATAATAGTAATATATGCTGAATTTAACAAACTGCCAAATCCATATTTCATGATAATTATGAACTATGGGCCTGATCCAGAACAACGCTTGTTAGCGAATTTACGCGTGGCGGAGACGTAAAATCGCCTTTTGGTAAGTACTGCGCATGGGCACCATAGAAAATACGCTCAGAAGCGTAGCGTAATTGTGAACGTATGGGCCATTCACGTATGTGTCACGTAAATACTTACATGTGGGCGTGCCAATTTTACGTTAGAACAAAATACGTCTGAATTACGTTAAGTAGGCAGGGGTTTGTATTTAAAGTGTACAGTATGGGAGTGCTTAGCTGCGTAAATTCGTGTTGGCCATACGTACGTGTGTATCACTGCGTGTTGCCCATACGTACGTGTGCGGATCACTGCGGTTACGTTGGCAAAAGTTAAGTTAGGGTTTGGAAAGCGTATCTTGACAAAATACGTACATTCAAGGGGTGTGCCTAGGGGAGTGTATAGAAGGTACGCACACGAAAATACGCTACGCGAATAAACGTACGGCAAACGTACTTCTGGATCTACCCCTATGTTATATAATGTCTATCCAACTGTGACCCAATTCCTCCAGTAAAGTAAATGCAGTCTAGTGGCAGATAATGGAGTAAAAAGACATTGTAACATAGAATAAGTTTGTCTATGGTAATGGTATAGCAGGAAGCCATTCCTTGAAACACGTGCATGCATAATTTATGACAGTATTTAATGTTTGGCTATAGATGCATGTGGTATAGCAAGTATTATACATTTCTATTATAAAGTCTATATACTATATGGATGACAGGAAGATTCCTGTGCAGCTATAATGTAACCGCTCCAATAAAAGACCAAACTGTCTGAGATATAAAGCTTCCCAGGAGCTCTGTCCCAGAAAATCTTCCTAACCTAACCAGGAGGATGCTGATCAGAAGCCAGTCATCGGCGGATGGGTAAAAATATCCAATTAATTAAGATCAGTCCTCCGGGAAAGCTTGAATAAGAACACAAAGTGAGATGGCTTTTCTTTAATAGCTTTCAGTACATTTTATTCCAGAAAAAGATTTACCTATTAAATATTCCTTAAAATCATTGGATGGATTAGCCCTGGAGCTGAGAGAAGGTGCATTAGACATTTCTTGTAGTTAGTACCACTAAACGATCTTCTTACATAAACAAAACCCAACACTGTTACTACCCCCTCACACCTGAACCCAAGCATGGCAGAAACACCCCACCATGGGTGGAAAGCTAGCATTCAGGCTATAAATACACTTCTAAGTATGTATGTATGTGAAAATGGTGGGTGTGTTTGCTCTTTAGACCTACTGATACAGTGTTGTGAATGTAAATACAATATAAAAGTCGTCATAATGTCACACAGTGATACTTGTAGGTGAGATCTCAGGATGAGATGCTTAGAACACTCCTACGTAGTGGCAGGATAAGGTGTTCTAGGGAATAGAAGCGGCTGGATAGAATGTTTAACAGTCCCTTGAGATTTCTCCTTCTGGAACAATAACTCACCCAATTAGGTCGCCATCCATTGTCTACCATGTGGTATGCTGAAAAGAAAATATGCAAATGTGTTTCCAGACTGGTATAAGCAGGCACAGGATTGTCAAAGGACCATTATACCACTGCAAAACCTTCCACAAAGTCTGGCTGTGCTACATCATTAATTATCAATACTATCATTGTGGGCTGCAGCCAATTCCCTCTCCAGCCTCAGAAAGCTGCAAGGGCCAGGGGGTCAGATGGGGGGCTCGGGTGGTGAATAGGGCTGAATAAACCAGCTCCCAGGCTCAGCAGGGGTTCCCGGGAGAGAGACACTGGGGACATTGTATATCCGATGCCAGAATACAATGTGTTCTAGCATGACAATGGTATACATATATGTAGTAATAATGCTGAATACTACAGCTATATGCCAAAATTATCACCATCATGTAAAAGCAAACATTGTTTTTAATGACAAGAGCTGTCTAGTGGACCAAAGAAGGGGTCATCGTTTTTCTAATACAGGAAACTATTTTATATATGCATTATTATTTATACATGTGTCTCATCATAGCCTTGACTGCTTGAAAATGCTATGCAAACCCTTTAACTATCACCTGTGAATTATTTGTTGCTGTAGATAAAACAACGGTCTTCAATAACTACACAGAGATCACTAAAGACATAGCTGACCAATAGCTCTAATACCCTGAGCGGGTACCGGTAATGGTGGATAAAGGTGATAAGGGGCCGTCAGTAAATCAAAATCAGCAACTATCGCATCATACACCGTGTTGTCTAATAAAATAACACAGAAGACACAGGTCATGTATATTATGCATTTTACACAAATATAGTTTGTGGAGACTTTTAAAGGCCATTTGCCTGGATAATAACACACTGCATTCAGTTTAAAGGACCACTTATCTCCAAAAAGCTGGAAAAACAAGACAAAGCTGTGTCTTCAGAACAGAACATAATAATACAGAATCAAAGGTTCTCAGAGTACAGCTCGGAACAGAGGGGGAGAGAATAGAAATGCTTATAGACGTCAGTAAGTTCATTGCGTTTTCTCTATGTCATTAATGGGTGCCCTAAAGAATACTAAACAATTACATAGTATTAATAAACATACAATTAGGCTTTTAAAGGCAGAATGCCGTTCTATAACATGCCATATGCCTAAAATCCAAGTCTATAGCTCCACGGATTATATTATTAGCTTATAGAATGTTCTTTCTGCAGCTCCACCACACCCATAAATAAAATCCAGACTGGTAGTAGTTTGTCCTCCCTATGGACCTAATCAAGACTTAATTGGGAAAACGCCTGCATATGGTAAGCAGCGCATGCAGTGCCGCAGTCATCACATGCGCGGCCCGGGTATCAGCTGCGGACCCCACCCCCTATGTGACATCATTGGTGATGTCACAAAGGGGTGGGGCATACATGCTTTAGCAGTGGGAAGAATTTTCCTGCTACTGAATATCTCTGATCGGCAAGTATCCTACCGCCGATACCTGCTGCTACAGAAGCTAGGTACGTATCGGCGGGCCCCCATCAGCTCCGGGCCCGGGACAGAAGTCCCAGTTGTCCCCCCCTGATGGTGGACCTGAGTGCATGAGCAACTGCATCAATACCAGGCTGTCCAGAGACGGCTCACCCCCTGCTGGGACCGATAATCATCCTAGTGTATGGCCAGCTTTAGGGATAAAATGTGTAAGTGTACAGCTCTGCTAAACCATTTTTAAAAGTAAGGGGTGTTAATTAATTGTAAATATTTTGTATGCAGGGAAAACAATTAACTTTTACACATAGTGCTCACATTATGCATAGCTTTATGTTCATTCTATAAAACAGAGATAAGAGAGGTAAGAAACTGCACCTCTTAATTGTAATTCTGGTTTCACGGTTTAACACTGCCTCCCCTTGCAGTTCAGCATGGTATTATAAAAAAAAAAAAAAAAGTTTAAGTTCAACTCTGAATCACCCCCTGTATGTATGAGCGAGGGGAAGGCTGGATCCAAACCTAGCAGAGACTGAGGTTTCAGCTCCTTAGATGTTGAAGTTATTATTACAGTTTATACTGTTATATCCCTGTGCTGTGCTGGTAATAATTGTCTCACTGCATTGACCTTGTCTGTGTAAAATAAAGAATTTTTAACAATTACATAATTCTGAAACATAATCTAACAATTTTTTTAACCAATTATATTATCATTACAATAAGTGTTTTACATAATGAACAACTGTGGTTTAATTCCCAAAAAATGCTATTGTAATTATATATGTGGTAGAAATGTTGCAAGGCTTTACACATTTCCACTGTGATATCGCGCAGAGATGCAATAAAGCCTCATACACACACACACACACATACACACACACACACTGCACTCCATTCTACATTCTCTCTACCCTTATCTCTCACACACACACATACATACACACACACACAGTATTGTTCTATGAAAAATAGAAATATGAGCGCTAGCGACTAGATGGTGTGAATACAAAAAATTTAAAATAATAAAATAAATAGGCTCCTCAGCTGCTTCAAAGAAGGGGGGGATGGGGATCCCCAAAAGAAAAAATAGAACAAGAGGGTAAGAAGCGCTAACAGAGTCTAGAAATATTTATCTAAAACAATAAAAATTAAATAAAAACACAATATATTAGTCAAATAAACAATATAAAAAGCAAAATACAACTCTGCAGTTGATTAGATAGCTGTTGATCAGGCAGCTTAATTAATGG
>WWET01002747.1:0-15193 GCA_011038615.1 Limnodynastes dumerilii | reverse complement strand
AGGCAACGTAACCCAAGGAAAAGTGAGGGTATGGTTTAGCTGACGTAATGAAATGGAAGTAAGGGGAGTGTCGGGGGAGCGCTAAGATTATATGCTGAGCGGTACGCTCCGCGCTCATTCGTAGGTCTGGATCAGGCCCTTAGTGTATTGATATGAAGTCAGGAGCATCTGAGGAACTGCACTGGGCCTAAGGCTCCTTAGTTTGGGGAGTGTAGTTTTGAATTCACTTATAAGAGTAGTTGAGGTAAATTATGCCAAGGAACGCAATGCTTTCGTTTAGCCTCCATCTCATTTGCCTTTAATCATTAATAATGAATTCAAAAGAAAAATACTTGTAAAAAAAAAAAGGGTAGCCTTCACCCGGCGTAAGGAAGGGGCCATACGCCCGCACAGGGGGGAGTGCCAGGGTAAGTGAACGCCGATACGCTGTGCTTTAGTAAGCACAGCGCATCGGCGTAGGTCTGGATCAGGCCCATGGGGTCTAATTCACACCTAAGAGTGATGCACTGTATGGAGAGATCCGCACCTAACTCAACCGTCTTTCCCCTAACCTGCCCCCTGTTTTTAGGTACCTAATGGCACTTATGACCATTATCTACCTTATCTAACCGTGCATAGATTCCTTCTTAAGGTAGAAACTACGCATAGACAATGCCCCTCCCCTACCGCCCTCCCCGGCTAATCTAAATCCCTCCCCTTCCCACTTCTACCTTAACACTCCCCGTGGCGGCATAACACACCGCCTCTCTCTAACTAAACTACCCATGCGTAGTAGGTCGTTTACGCAATCTACATACCAGTAAGGCACCCAGATTGCCTCCGTGCGGTCTTTAACTGGTACATAGATTGCGTAAATGCGGCTTTACATGCGCAGTAGGTAATTTCGTTAAAAAAAAACACACCTAGGAAGCAGAAGCGACTTAGGTGTGAATACAGCCCATGGAGACTACAAGCAGCTCCTTCGTTAGGGGTCATAGACCCAGACAAACTATTATTCTCTTTCTCCTCACATATATTGCAGTGGTTTTAAAGTACATTTTCTACATAATGCATTCAGCTCTCCGGATACTTTATTATATGTGACCTTTGCCATCGGGTATCGCCCCTAGTTAAAGTACAAGTACGGTTGTAGCTCCTGAAGCTTGTCAACTTGCCCCAGCAGACAGTGGTCTGAGTACCGCCATTATATGAACCCCTGACCTAGAGTGGATAATATACGGATGTGGAGTCAGCCATTGCCATTAGTGGATAGTATAAAATGCATAAAGAAGTTCCAAACAATCACCATTTGTTTTCACTTAGACACCAAGTTCCTAATGAGCTGATCTATATATGAATACCTACTGCGGATGGGGAATTAAGGATTCAGGCAGACCACTAACTCTCCACTTACTAATGGCTTTTATACAGAATATAAACTGTAACTGCATATTTTTCTTGTCAATATAACTTCCATATTATATACTATATTATACTATATTATGGCAACCGGGAAACTGACAGACCTTCATACAAAATAAAATGAACGGTATTAATTTTCCAAGCAATGGGTGAATTCTGACATGGGTGTATAATGGGGACAGTAAGGAGGGGAGACATGGGATGACGGTGAGAGCAGACAATGAGCACGGTGTGTGTGTGTTTATGGGAGACTCAGAGAATGGGGTAAAAGAAGGGAGTTTACACCTTGAAAAGAAACACAATTTTTTAAAACTAATTTACTAACCTTTACATTTTTTCCCATCCGAAAAGACTGAATGTGATTTATTAATACGACTGCTTGTGCCTCTAATGAGAAGCAATTATCACTATTAGTGGCGTGAATGTTCTCACTCTCAGAAGATACTGTGACACATTTCCCAGTATTGAGGGTTGTAGAAAAAATGAAGCTAAACATAATGGTCCTGCAGCAGACAGTGACAAACGCCCGATAACAGCGTATTTCTACACTGCGCAAGCCCAGAACAAAACTACAGCCAACTGAGGCTATTCAGGCTCCCGCCTGAATAGCTGCTGTGACTGCCTGTGTTCACTAACTGCTGATGTGCCCCCATTCTAAGTCACTGCATATTATAGGACTATACTGTATATACTTTTATATTTTCCTCATCACTAGGGAACCCACATGCATATTGCATCCGGACATTCATATGGTTACACATCCACACTCATATTCACACCTGAATCACTTAAAGCACCCATTATATGTACAGGGTATCTGTATTTCAGTCTGGATCAGGCACAAGGTGTCACTGATGCCTTGTATGTCCAGCAGCAGAGAGCCCTGTACAACCATCACTAGCTGCAGAAGCAAAGCACTATCCAGACACCAATGGCTGCTGCAGGTTATAGAGCTCTATATGAAAAGGTGCCTGTACTCCCTTAATGGTAAAAGTTGGCAACATTCATGCCTCCAATTCATTATATGCCACAATCCTTTTCAATGACACACTGTAATGTCACAACAAAAAGATGTCCTAAACCAGATCACTCTCTCCCCGGCCTGCTCCTATCCTGTACTTGTTTATAGGAGAGGGAAGGTGAATTGCATATCATTAGGCAGTGGTGAATACTGGGAATAATGTGGCTATCTACCTACAGCGATGTGCTGCAGGAGGAAAGAGAAAGACCCCTGTATATGGTCTCCACACAAAACAGAGACCCCTATTACCAACTGCAACGGAGGCTGAATAAGCTACAAGTTACCCAAAGCAATTTGCAGAGCTGCTGTTGTGTAGAGCAGATATATGAGGCTGCAGAGGGAAGACTGCCTGAAAGCCAGATCAATATCTATTTAGCAACAAGAAGGAGAATGAAACATTGCTTCCTTAAAAAGGTTTTTACCAACGATCAGAATGCATTAGTGAGGTCAGCAAAGGAGGATGCACTGGAGCAATGAAAGGCTCACTAAACACTGCCCTGAACACAGGTAAAGATGGTAAAAACTGAGCAGGTGTCTGCAGCGTTCAGGTATCCTTCTCTTCCATATACACTGCTATACATCATGTGCACAATGCCTGCAGCTTTTTATAACAATAGCTCTGAAGAGAAATGCCCAATAATTATCAATGGAGTCAAAGCATTGTGTAACACTAGTTTTATAAATCAAACTTAATTGCTAACATTTACTTTTGTCCAAGAGATAGAAACGCTCTATATGCAAAGGTTAACAATGTAAATTCTCAGCAGCCTTTCAAGTCTATTTAATGCTGCAGTAATAACATTTTACAACACTTTTCACATTTGAACATTGTTAGGGTAACGCCTTCTCAGCTTGTTATGAGCCCAAGGAGGGGGGGGGGTTTAACTGCAAAGGACAAACCCAACAGCTAAGAAAGTATAGACATTTATATATATTATTTCATGTATACTACTATATTATTTTTGTGTAGCTGGGTATGGAAGTAGCTGTTACAGGCCTCAACATATAGAAATGTCCTTATTTTTGTGTAGTGCAGAATATTGGTAACAGTGGCTTGTTGAACATTACTTGTTACATTTCCATTACCCTGTGATACATCTTTCCCATAACTCTCTATGTTTCATACGCACGTCTTGTTTTCTATTGGTTCTGTTTAGCAGCTGTTACTATCTTACTTTCAGTATTTAATTCCTTGAACATATAAAGAGCTGACATTTTATATTCTCTATTTTAATATCTCATTCAGCAAAAGTAAATGTATGGATACATTAGCAGATTGTTAAGGTCCTCCAATAGGGATATGCAAATAAATGTAAGCAAAAGAGGACAGTAACCAATCACACAAAGTTTCTGTGACAAACAGAACAGTCAACAACATACCAGGCACCATACTGCACTAACAATGCAGCAAGATACCCACTGACTAACACACATACAATAAGACAATAGGATAGAATCAATGCAAATTAGTCCAGCTGATAGTCTGGAGGAGAATAAGGATTACCTGGCTCATTTCTCTTAGCACCAGTCTTACAGGACATACCTATTGGATGTGTGTAACCTTCCATAAGAAAAAAGGTGGCTTTAGATAAACCCTTTGCTATCAGTAACGAAGGGCAAACATTTAATTTATAAAGGAGGCATGAATACTACAGGCCCAGTCCCTGGAATGGGAACACTGCCTCTGTCCAGAGTGCTGCATTCTGCCCCCTGTGAGACGTGCTTAGATTTCTGTCCCTCAGGACATTACATTCTGAGAATGTGGACATACTGAAAAAGGCTGTGTGGGAGAAAGCCGATATCACTGCAGGGGAGAAATAGGGACAATGGCATTGGAGAGCTGTGAGGTCACTCCATGCAATTTGCAAGAATTTCATTCACTCTGCACAAGGGATGAGAAAAGCCAGTGCTGGGAGTGCAGGCTGACAGCTGGAGACATGTTCCCACAACCAGTGCTAGCAATGCATATAGATGACCACAAGATGCGTGGGAGGGTCAGTGGAAGAAAATAACTGCAGAAGTAAACTTCAGTCCTACAGGGAGATCAGAGAGGCAGCAGAAAGATCAGCTTCTATTGTTCATTATACATGTTCCAGACTAATTGTGTATAGTAACTAAAGCACCATTCTGGTTCTTTGCTGGGAGTGCTCAGTGATTTCATCACGAGGCACCTGACACAGTACAAACATGTTTCCAGAATGTCCTGTACACTCCGGCTTTCTTCAGGTTATGTAAAACATACAGAAATGTGGCTGTACACTCCGGCTTTCTTCATGTTCTTTGTAAAACATACAGAAATGTGGCTGTACGCTCCGGCTTTCTTCATGTTATGTAAAACATACAGAAATGTGGCTGTACACTCCAGCTTTCTTCATGTTCTTTGTAAAACATACATGAGGCTGTACGCTCCGGCTTTCTCCATGTTATTTGTGACATGAAAGCATGTAAAACATACATAAATGTGGCTGTACGCTCCGGCTTTCTTCATGTTCTTTGTAAAACATACATAAATGTGGCTGTACGCTCCGGCTTTCTTCATGTTCTTTGTAAAACATACATAAATGTGGCTGTACGCTCCGGCTTTCTTCATGTTCTTTGTAAAACATACATAAATGTGGCTGTACGCTCCGGCTTTCTTCATGTTCTTTGTAAAACATACATAAATGTGGCTGTACGCTCCGGCTTTCTTCATGTTCTTTGTAAAACATACATAAATGTGGCTGTACGCTCCGGCTTTCTTCATGTGATGTAAAACATACATAAATGTGGCTGTACGCTCCGCCTTTTTTCATGTTCTTTGTAAAACATACATAAATGTGGCTGTACGCTCCGGCTTTCTTCATGTTCTTTGTAAAACATACATAAATGTGGCTGTACGCTCCGGCTTTCTTCATGTTCTTTGTAAAACATACATAAATGTGGCTGTACGCTCCGGCTTTCTTCATGTTCTTTGTAAAACATACATAAATGTGGCTGTACGCTCCGGCTTTCTTCATGTTCTTTGTAAAACATACATAAATGTGGCTGTACGCTCCGGCTTTCTTCATGTTCTTTGTAAAACATACATAAATGTGGCTGTACGCTCCGGCTTTCTTCATGTTCTTTGTAAAACATACATAAATGTGGCTGTACGCTCCGGCTTTCTTCATGTTCTTTGTAAAACATACATAAATGTGGCTGTACGCTCCGGCTTTCTTCATGTTCTTTGTAAAACATACATAAATGTGGCTGTACGCTCCGGCTTTCTTCATGTTCTTTGTAAAACATACATAAATGTGGCTGTACGCTCCGGCTTTCTTCATGTTCTTTGTAAAACATACATAAATGTGGCTGTACGCTCCGGCTTTCTTCATGTTCTTTGTAAAACATACATAAATGTGGCTGTACGCTCCGGCTTTCTTCATGTTCTTTGTAAAACATACATAAATGTGGCTGTACGCTCCGGCTTTCTTCATGTTCTTTGTAAAACATACATAAATGTGGCTGTACGCTCCGGCTTTCTTCATGTTCTTTGTAAAACATACATAAATGTGGCTGTACGCTCCGGCTTTCTTCATGTTCTTTGTAAAACATACATAAATGTGGCTGTACGCTCCGGCTTTCTTCATGTTCTTTGTAAAACATACATAAATGTGGCTGTACGCTCCGGCTTTCTTCATGTTCTTTGTAAAACATACATAAATGTGGCTGTACGCTCCGGCTTTCTTCATGTTCTTTGTAAAACATACATAAATGTGGCTGTACGCTCCGGCTTTCTTCATGTTCTTTGTAAAACATACATAAATGTGGCTGTACGCTCCGGCTTTCTTCATGTTCTTTGTAAAACATACATAAATGTGGCTGTACGCTCCGGCTTTCTTCATGTTCTTTGTAAAACATACATAAATGTGGCTGTACGCTCCGGCTTTCTTCATGTTCTTTGTAAAACATACATAAATGTGGCTGTACGCTCCGGCTTTCTTCATGTTCTTTGTAAAACATACATAAATGTGGCTGTACGCTCCGGCTTTCTTCATGTTCTTTGTAAAACATACATAAATGTGGCTGTACGCTCCGGCTTTCTTCATGTTCTTTGTAAAACATACATAAATGTGGCTGTACGCTCCGGCTTTCTTCATGTTCTTTGTAAAACATACATAAATGTGGCTGTACGCTCCGGCTTTCTTCATGTTCTTTGTAAAACATACATAAATGTGGCTGTACGCTCCGGCTTTCTTCATGTTCTTTGTAAAACATACATAAATGTGGCTGTACGCTCCGGCTTTCTTCATGTTCTTTGTAAAACATACATAAATGTGGCTGTACGCTCCGGCTTTCTTCATGTTCTTTGTAAAACATACATAAATGTGGCTGTACGCTCCGGCTTTCTTCATGTTCTTTGTAAAACATACATAAATGTGGCTGTACGCTCCGGCTTTCTTCATGTTCTTTGTAAAACATACATAAATGTGGCTGTACGCTCCGGCTTTCTTCATGTTCTTTGTAAAACATACATAAATGTGGCTGTACGCTCCGGCTTTCTTCATGTTCTTTGTAAAACATACATAAATGTGGCTGTACGCTCCGGCTTTCTTCATGTTCTTTGTAAAACATACATAAATGTGGCTGTACGCTCCGGCTTTCTTCATGTTCTTTGTAAAACATACATAAATCTTGTGCCATTTGAGTAGAGCTTCACCGCCCTCTTTCAGACGCAAAGCTTCACACGTATAGACTGTATACTACTTAGGGTTCTCCCGGTTTGTTGGGCTTGTGTAGTGTGACATATGGGGAACACATACCACACGTTTTATACTCAACTGAGAATCAGGTCAACTGGCAGCAGCAGAGTGGAAAGAAAACATGAACATATTGAAACTGAAGAACAAACATCATGGATCCTGTTATGTGATCATCACCCAGCTGCATCCCTTTCCACAGTGTAAACTATTAGCATACAATGCATCTGTTTACATCAGCTTTATATCATATAAGAGACACTAGAGAGTGTCAGTAATTGCCCCCAACATGAAGTCTTGTACAATAATGCTAAAATGTCTCCAGCACACTGCCAGACACAGTCACAGCTAGCGTCGTAATGGCTGCAGTCTAGCATTCCCATATTGATTTGTCATATATGTCATACCTAGTGTTCAGGTAGAACATACAAGAAACCCCTTATTATGTAGGAAAGCACTTCACCCGATTCCGTTTACTATGATGAACTATGTTGGCCAGGATTAATTTAAGTTTGTTACCAGTTGGACATTGAACGTGAAACTGGGTAACAGACGTTTATACAAAAGATTCTGCTTACGTTTTCTCATTCTTGATTTGAGGAAATATTTGGTCCTCCTAAACGAGGAATTGATACCTTAACCCTCCCATCCATTGCTCTGATTTATTATTTCTACATATCTGTCAATGCTTGGAGCCGCGGAAGGGACGTCTTCCTGATACCTCCAGCTCGGCATCTCTGTCGTGTCTTACAATAGCGCATATGCAGGCTGTCGTGAGATGACAACGCTTGGTCCTGAATAGTGTGTGGATTTCCTTTCAATGGACATTATATATACAAAATAACCATTTATAATATTTTTTAAATGTACCAGTCTGTGACTTGTTTTGTATACAGATTAAACACAATTTAAACAGACATAGCTAAAGCAACACACCAAGTATAAATAAATAAAGTTCCCAGAACTGAAACATTTGTAAACTTTCACCCGTTTGTAAATAAACAATGAAGTGTCAGACAAACAAGAACGTTTGTTGGACAGTTATTAATAAATATTGCCTGTATATTAGTTCAGTAAGTTGAGTTGTGTAGCATTGTGTATTTGCTGTATAATGATGTGCATGTGTGTTCAGAAAACCTGTTCTCCCACTCTTGCAAACAATTCCACCCTTGAGGCAGTGGGAGCAGCTCAGTCATGCTCAGAGGGGACAGGAGGATGAGGACCCTCCCATCAGAAGAGCAGAGTGATGCTTTGCACATTGCTGATCACTGACTCCTCTATTACAGCTGCACAAGCCCATATTCAGATGGCTTGTTCAGTCACATCTCAGGGCTTACACATGCCTTCTGCTGCAACTGTTCATGAGATCAGTGACATAACTGGAACTTGCCCAATGTCATTTGCATAAAGGCTGTTCCTGCACAGCTCTATTTGTCTAGGAGTAAGGTCTCAAGTCACTGCTAAAGCAAACCTTCCACTCCTTTATTTATAACCACTTTCACAGCTGTCCACTTCACCCCTGTACTCAATAGGAAATGATTCCTTTTTATACGTCTAAGTGGCACAACTTCCAATACGATTATATTCACATTGCCCCTGGAACAATGTACATTACAGTATTCAACAAAATTAAGTGCCCAAACTAGAAAATGTAAGAATTAGGTATCCGACACATTCAATCAACTCAAGTAAGGTTTCTGAATAGTGAACTGATTGCATTTATAGTACAGCAATAAAAGCATATGGAATGCAGTGTTTAAATCAAGATTCATACTAAATGCAATGGATTTTCAGACATTATCTATAGCACCGAGGTGCTGGAAAATTTCTACTGCTTATATGATGCAATTTAAAACGTCTAAAAGTATGTGGTGATTTCATGTGGCGAGACAAAAGAGTACAGCATTACAACAGCTACTGTATCAGAGGTTAAAAGTGTCAACATAATGCATGAACAAGCAATACAGCATCACATGACAATAATACAGTATATGCAGAACTTCAAACAAACAGAATAAAGATGTTCACAATAAGTCACAATATTCATAAAACAGCTACTGAAAATCCTGGCAAAGCTGAAACTCACAAGTGCATTTTACAGGTTTGTTTGAATGGAAATTCCTATCCATTGTCTCCATGCTTTCCCCCCATTGCTCAGTACAAAGATGTCTGCATACTGCCAGCCTTCCTATGTTCTGCAGGCATCTAGCAGCATAACAGAATGAACGCAGAGCATGTGTTACCACAATCTAAAGTCTATGATCACGTATAACATTACTTCAAATAGCAGACACTATATAATATAAATAACTAAATCCTCACCTCTATGGTCAGAACATATGAAAGTATAGAATGCCATAAATGAAAGGAAAAGTGCATAGAGAACGCAAATTAAATGTAGCCATGTCATAGCCAATCAGTCTCTCATGGCAGGCCTGGCAGTGCCCGCAGATACCAGTGAGGTGGCACTGTCAGTATAGGGACACCTATAAATCCCCCTCTGCACCGAATAGGTGTTACTGCATCCTGTTATCCCCAGCAGCTTGCTTATACAGCTGCAGTACGGCATTCGCCTGGTAATGTCCGGGTTCAGAGCTCACCTGTCAGACCCCTCTCCTGGCTGTGCCTGCCCGGCGCTCCCGGACTGTTACCACCGCCTCATGTTCTCCGTTCTCCCCGGTCACACACACACCGAGTCCTTCCCTGGGGCGCGGCCACATTCCCAAGTCACTCCCACACAGGCCTCCCGCGGGCACCGAGCCCGTCCACCGGGTCACACTGCCTGCTCTGCCTCTGCCCTGTCTCTAATAAGCACCGGCTGAGCCTGTGGCCGGATAGAGCCTGCAGCGGGAATGCGTCACAAAGGGGACCGGGAGACGGTTACCTAGCAACTACAGAGACCGCCCCCCTGCGCCCAATCGTCTCCGCCCCTTTTCCTTGATGTTATACAGCGTATACTATTGCCCCAGTTAAATGGCCATAAGCCCCCTCATCGCCTCTCCAACACCATGATATTATACAGGGCATAGTCACCGGAATAAGATCGTATTGCTGCCATCATCACCACCGTCTCACTAATAGTATAATGCTTTCTGATGTTATAGTCCCCTCAATAACACACTCTGCACCCAAGACTGCCCTGCCTCCCTGATCATATAGAGTGCCCTGTGCCCCCAACATCACACATTGCACCCCACCCTGTAATCACTGCCCTGCCTCCCTCATCATATAGAGTACCCTGTGCCCCCAACATCACACATTGCACCCTGTAATCACTGATCCTATAGAGTGCCCTGTACCCCCAACAATATCACACATTGCACCCTGTAATCACTGATCATATAGAGTACCCTGTACCCCCAACATCACACATTGCACCCTGTAATCACTGCCCTGCCTCCCTCATCATATAGCGTGCCCTGTGCCCCCAACAATATCACACATTGGACCCTGTAATCACTGCCCTGCCTCCCTGATCCCGTACCCCAGACAATATCACACATTGCACCCTGTAATCACTGATCCTATAGAGTACCCTGTAGCCCCAACAACATCACACATTGCACCCTGTAATCATTGCCCTGCCTCCCTGATCATATAGACTGCCCTGTACCCCCAATATCACACATTGCACCCTGTAATCACTGCCTGCCTCCCTGATCATATAGAGTACCCTGTGCCCCCAACATCACACATTGCACCCTGTAATCACTGATCATATAGAGTACCCTGTACCCCCAATATCACACATTGCACCCTGTAATCACTGCCCTGCCTCCCTGATCATATAGAGTACCCTGTACCCCCAATATCACACACTGCACCCTGTAATCACTGCCTGCCTGATCATATAGACTGCCCTGTATATCACTGCCCTGCCTCACTGATTCCATACAATACATGGCCCTAATCTCCACAGTACGTACATAATCTGGCACCACAATCTCTATAAATTTCACAAATTTGCTACAGTCTGTTCTATACACACACAAATATCCGTAACCTGAAAATAAAAGTATTTGTTCACTTATTATTATAGAAACTTTATGTAGAGAAAATTCTTCTCTAAACTTTAACAAATGGATTGTAATATTGTTTGACATAAATAATTCATGCAATTTTACCTCACACAGTGATTTGTTTCCTAGGAATACTTTAGAGGAATTCAGGATTGTAAGACGCATATTTAATAACATACAGTGTTCTGCAATATGTAGAAATGCTCCACAATGGGGAATTCTTTGAGGGTCCGCATAGCTTAATCTTCTGTCCTGCCCGACACATATCTTAAAAAAGTGCCATGTTATGTTCTAAGATACAGCAGGGTTATGGACTTGCCACACACATTTGACACACGTAGAAAAAATGTAAAGGAATATCTGTATAATCAGGTCCTAACCCTAAAATCAAGCCTGTAGATATGGGTGGCAGTGCAATTCTGTAGGATGTGAAATATATAGCAGAATGATAAACAATCAGCTACAAAACAATACCATAGTATCAAACTAAGCAATAATACAGGTTTGCTATTTATCAAACTCCAAAAGGACGTGCAGTTAAATGAAAAAAAGAACAGCAAAATATTTGAGATTTGGTGGAAAGCCTGTGCGTGAAGAAGCTGGATCATCAAGCTGAAACATCAGTAACTAGCTTATATAACACTCCCATTGCTCTCAGCCACCGCCAACCTTTTCTGTCCTCCTGCTGATGATTCTTTTCTAATAGACAAGCTGAATATGCTCCAGACTGAAAGGGACATCTATAGATATATTTATAGTATTGTCTTCTGCGTGGAATGGTTACTATGGCAAGAGCAGCAAAGTTCTCTTCTATGGCAGTGGCAAAACCTGTATCCTTGCAGTGCACCTGCAGCAATGTCAAGGTGCACAGTACATGAGCAAATTTCATACGGAGACAAAATATGTATAAAGAAGATGAAGTGTAAACTGCTATTACTGCCCTAGGAACTCACATAGTCTAACAGATACCTTTCAGGTGAACTGCTGTAAGCCCAATGTGTATTATGTGTGCACTGTATTTAGTGAAAGCAGGTACACTACAGTCTTCTAAATGTTCCTAAAGGCTGTTAAGGCTAGAACAGCAGTGTATAATGCAGATAACTACAATGCTTTATTCTAATAAGGAATATAAATGCATTCCATTCATTTAATGGAGGTTCAGTGGCTTAGAGCAGGGGTTCTCAACCCCATCCTCAAGTACAACTAACAGTGCATGGTTTCCAGGTCTCCCCATAATCCCAAGTCAGTAATAAACACTGCCGTGCTCCAGCAAGGAGACCTGGAAAACATGCACTGTTAGTGGTACTTGAGGATGGGGTTAAGAACCTCTGGCTTAGACTGTTCGGCCAACATGATATACCAGATAGCAGGCTCATTACTGACACCACATTGCATAAGTTCCCAGCAATAGAATTACTAGAATTACTGTTCTATTTGGGTGGCCTTTCTTCGTGAGGAGATGTGACAATTGTTACCTGGTAATGCTGCTGTGGCTCCCACTACCCCAGGAAAATCTAGGAAGACTACATATTCCTGCTACAGGGGTGTAACTAGATAAGTGTGACATGTAAAGGCCCCTTTAAAATGCCAAAATCAGCTGCATCCTCATGTGCCATTGCTCTAATTCTCCCACTGGGAGTCAAGTGACTCTGTCTGTGGGTCATAAGACAAGTGTAGACTGCCTTATAGTCATATGACTATTTATTAACACGTCCTAATACAACAATTGGACTACAATCAGACCTGTGATATTGGGAAAGGTGACCTAATCATTGTCAAATGACAACTGTGATTTCCATACCAATAGAAAAGGGTGATTGAAATGGACACTTGATGTTGACTCTGCACAAATACAAACACACTGGCTGAAACAACCAGGCAGAGAACGATGGCCTTGACAATCAAATGAGAATCACATCCTTCCTGCCGGACACTCAGGAAACGCGTGTGGAGAGAGCTGACGCTTTATCAGGAGGTTTGTTACATATCATCTCACAGCATGGACTGTTGAATGCATGTAAACACATATCATCATCCTAGCTGGTAATGCTTATTACCTGAATTGTTACTGTCCCATGGGAAATCAATAGGTGTAATGGCTGTCTACAAGAATTATTTAGGGCGGGCTCCCCATCACCCTCCCCCACTCCATCTAACCAATGATCCAATTATTATACTAACTGCAAATGTCTTTGTACCTTCAGGCACTCCATGTTGTTAGGAATCTGACTCACATTTACTTAGTATATATCTTTGGTGCAATATATCTCCTGTTTTATATTTGTACTGTTGCCTAGATGCCATTAATTAACAGTGTATATGTCACCTACAATCAGCACCTTACATTGCAACAGCCAACATATAACTAAACCTCTCACATCCACAAATGTGTTTCTCAATTATTTTCCTTTTGATATGTCAAAGCAAGTATAAATATTTATGTGTAATGACTGATGGGTCCATGTGACAGCAGACGCATGTCCAGCGTGCTCCTCATTCAGACAAGGGAAAGCAGAATGCATCGATGCTCTAAAGACCCGTCACTGCACCGAATGACTCTGTCTCTGACTCTGCAAAGCCACTGATAAGAGCAGCCACAACCAACTGCAGATCAAAGGAGCATTTACATAGTACTGCCTACAGTTGCTGAGGTCATGAGTTTGATTCCTGGACTAGGCCTTATCTGTGTATAGTTTGTATGTTCTCACCGTGTCTGAGTGGGTTTCCTCTGGGTGCTCCGTTTCCTCCCACACTCCAAAAACATGCTGGTAGGTTAATTGGCTGCAAAATAAATTAACCCTAGTGTGTGTGTGTGTGTTAGAAGCATTAGTATGTAGCTCCAATGATGTGCATATGAAATATTCTATGTAAAGCGATATATAATCTGATAGTGCTAAATAAAAACCTGTTATTAAATAAATAAATATAGTAATACTACATGCATAAAACATAATAATGACAATATGATCACAAAATAAAATATAGTTTCATTTCTCCATAAACTGTTACCGTCTTCAATATCAGATAAGGTTGTGTGGGTTAAGCAGTGGGAGTCGCCACCACGAACGGGGTCTTTTAGAAGTAAAGAGAGCTGAAAGCTAATTTTCGTCTGTTTCTAAAGGCTGCTAGTTTCAATTTTTTTTTTATTTAGAATAGCGGAGTATGCCGACATACTTACCCATAAATTTTAAATAAACGCTGATGCACCATAACGACCAGAGAGGTGAGTAACACTCTCCAGGGAGTTTTAGGGTAAGGAAGTGTGGAAAGGAGTGTTAGGGTAATGAAAAGGGAGGGTAAGAGTAATAGAAGATGAGTCTTAGGGTTAGAAGCTGCAGGGCAGGGAGTCTTAGGGTTAGAGGCTGCAGGGAAGGGAGTCTTAGGGTCAGGCTGCAGGGCAGGGAGTCTTAGGGTCAGGCTGCAGGGAAGGGAGTCTTAGGGTTGGGCTGCGGGGAAGGGAGTCTTAGGGTCAGGCTGCAGGGAAGGGAGTCTTAGGGTCAGGCTGCAGGAAAGGGAGTCTTAGGGTCAGGCTGCAGGGAAGGGAGTCTTAGGGTTGGGATGCGGGGAAGGAAGTCTTAGGGTTGGGCTGCGGGGAAGGGAGTCTAAGGGTTAGGTTGTGGGGAAGGGAGTCTTAGAGAAGGGAAGGTTAGGGTTAAGGTAATGGAAGGGGAGGGTTAGGGTAACAAATAGGGTTTGGGGTTTATACTTATCATTGTAACCAGTGTCTTCTTTCTTGCAGGAAAAGAGCAATCGATTTCCCACCCAGTTGGGAACTGGCTGGGAGAGAATGACCCTTTTGAAAAAGGGCAGTTCGTAGCGGTGACCCACACCATGGCTACTGCGAGAAATGATATTGAAACCCTCACTGAGACCTAAGCTGATTCCGTCTCCCCAGCTCTGCAGTCTGATGCTAACCAGAATAAAAGACTAGGTAACACTAGAGGTGCAAGCAGCATGTAGCTACAACATGTGCACCCCCTGCTGGTGTGTGTGTGTGTGTGTGTGTGTATCTATATCTATCTATCTATCTATCT
>WWET01002746.1:214654-225897 GCA_011038615.1 Limnodynastes dumerilii | reverse complement strand
TCATACTACCCCTTAATAAAGCTGCCATGTTGTGTTTGTCTGTTAATTCGTAACACAATAGGATGTGGTGGTTTGAGTCAGGCCATGGGTTGTACTCATCTGCTAAGGAGTTTACTAATAGCAAACAATGGGCTGAATCAAGATCGATGCTTACGGACGTGCATGGTCTTTATTTACGTCAGCGTAACGGAGAGTGCACGCCCCCTGCACTCCCCGCTCAAGGTAATAAAATCTGGACACTTACGTGCATTCCTACCTTAAAAATGATGACTTGGTCTACAGACTTACATCCACAGACCTTGTCATAATGGACCTTTCCTCCCGCCTCGTTCCCTAATTTAAATGCTGGCCGGCTCCTTTGCAACTAACGTTACATACGCCGACCAGAACGCATGCATAGCTGACAGAGGAATTACGCACGCAGCGTAGCCCAGGGACTGGGCCAATATATTACATTTTTAATAAATACATGAAAACAAATGGTATTTTTATTACTGTATCGGCATCAGTTTCTGATAATGTATTTGAATGTCACGTCCTAACACAAAGGCATAATCTCCAACCAGACCTTTTCCATTAGGTACAAAATCCGCTGCTCCTCAGTTTCCATCTGTCAGTTACTATGGTAACCACTTTTGTAGTAAAAGCAAATAGTTTTTTTTTTAAATATCAGTTAATTCATTTAAGCCAGGTGAGTGACAGTAGGAAGCTCAGGAGCGGATTAGATTGTACCTAATGGGATGGGTTATGTTGGAGGGTCTGCAATGGTAATTTGGTCCCAGAACAGCAGGCCTTTGGATTTACACATGTATTACTGTAATCAGTTCTTTTTTACACCCATGTCCAGCTCTGGATCGAGGGCACTTCCTTACTGTATATGGACTACGTTTCTCTATCCCTCCCCTCCCTCAACACGCACCCTAGAACGCAAGCCGCCGCAGCTCGAGTTGCATTCAGATCTGGATCGGCTGTGACTGCGCGCTTCTCGGTTCTGAGCAAGTTGTATGTATATGACTCATGGGCAACTGATGAAGAGTACTTCTTGCATTGTTTTTTCATGGCCAACTGACTTCAACCTGAATGGGTATTTGAGCCCCAGATTTCTACATATGCTCACATTGCACTGCATCCCACTTTTACCATTCTATCAGTAATCATAGGGAGCATTATTTATCAACCGGGATGCAGTTGCTGGCACCAAGGGCCGGCATTCCAGAATGATGCACCACTCCTGATTACATTTTTATTTGACCTATCAGCTATGAAAGCACTGACTTGTATTAGATCAGGACAATACCTCTCCTGCTAGAACAGTGCAGTACAGCAAAGACTAAATCAACCCCAATACACAGGGTTGCCGACTTTTAAAGACTTCCCGGAGAGAAGCCATTGATGTGTGCAAGGGCGGAGCTTAATGAAATGATTTAAGCAAATCGTGTCATTAAGCCCTGCCCCCTGTCAATCACTATTGTGATCTCTAGTGTTAAAGGGGTGGGCGGGGCTTGATTACATTATCAAGTCCCACCCATCCTTAGTAACTTTTTTTTTTTTTAAAGACAATTTTTTATTTTCAAATGCATGACATTGCAGATATATTTAGATATACAAAGTGTAGAAAAAAAAAACAAAAACACATTGACCCGACATTTACATCAAAATCGGGGATACATCAGAACATCATGCATATTTAACTAGGGTAAGGGGATAACATTAAAATCAGCAAAACAAAAAGAAAGAGGGGGTAAATCAAATAATTGATAAAATAGGAGAACATTGGAAAACTGAAAAGTAAATAATAAATAAATATTTTGTGCCTTAAAATAGTGGTATGTAGTCCTCAGGCAGCCTAGTCTCTAGGAATCTCCGCTACTGGTATAAATTATAGTCATGTACATATATGTACCTGGTAAACGGGATGGGCTCACCATTATAAACCTTAAAGCTTTATAATAAGGCAAAATGACTAAGGTAGAAACCTTTAACTTGTAGGAGGGCACTCTAGCAGCTGCCATAGGAACCAAGAGGTGGATTCGAAGATTTCTGAAATTTTCGTTTGCGTTGCCGCATCTAAGTGTTGTATATAAGGTTCCCATTTACGATAAAATTTTACTACCCCCTTCTCGACGTCAGGCATAGTAGCCCGTCTATCAAAGTATAGTGATTCAAACAAGAAACGCTTGACTGAGTCTAAAAATGGAGGGGCGGGTTTGGTCCAATTGTTGAGGATAGCTTTTTTCCCTACCGTAATTATCATAGTAAGTAGAGGAATCAGTGCTTTGTTCCTCTCACCTAAGTACAGGATCGCTTTGTATCCTGAGGCCACAAATTGTATTAATGAACTGAGCGACCTTGTTCCAGAACCGCACCACCTTACGACAACTCCAAAGTTGTGGAAAAAGGTTGCGTTTGCCTGTTTACACTTCAAGCAGTGACCCGTGTCCTCGGGAACCATATACCTCCGTTGGTTTGGGGCAATATACATGCGATGAATAGTCTTAATATGGACTTCTTGTAATTGTGCAGAATGGAGGGTTTTCAGGGTTCTCAGATTGTGCTTAAGTAAAGTTTCATTCTCAAAATCTGGAATGTCCACCTGCCACGCCTTAATTTTGGGTTCCCACAATTTAAGAGATCGAAATGACAACATATCTTTTTGAATGAAGCGAGTATGGTATACATTCGTTTTGAGAAAGTGTAAAAGATCCATCAAGGGATCTGAGACAGGGGGGTTGGTCCGTGGGATTATACAAGACATCGCAAAATGACGAATTTGCAAAATTCGGAAAACCAAACTTGTCTTTTAAATTTTGAAAAGTGAGAGGTGTGCCACCAGGGTCAAAAACATTGTTAGTAATCCTAATGCCTTTATCTCTCCACTCCCTACATAGTCCATGGTCCAGGCTTGGAGGGAAATTAGGGTTACCCCATATGGGGACATATTTAGAAATATGTGGGTCACAGCTATAAGCTGCATTGATGTGTATTCAGGAGGTATAAGTATCTCTAAAAAGGATATTCCCCATAATGTTACCAGGTATATCTTTCCGTGGTTGGAGTAGGAGTGCTGCAGGGGCGTAGGGGTAAAAGATAGCTTCTTCTAGTTTGGCATTAGTATAAATTTCTTTACTAAGGAACCAATCTGTAATATAGCGGAAGAAAACCGCGTTTGAAAAATGATTAAGGTCTGGAATCCCCAATCCTCCTTGTTCCCTAGGTAGCTGCAAATGGGAGAGAGATGCTCTGGGCCTCTTCCCTTGCCACAAGAATTTGGAAAAAGCTTGGGTACAACGGGTAATATCGGTTTTGGAGATCTTAATCGGAATCATCTGAATAATGTAAGCAAGTTTAGGGAAAATTATGCTTTTTAAAGCAGCGGCCCTCCCCAGCAGAGACAAAGACAGGAATCGCCAACTATCTAACTGTCGCAATACTTCTCCAATTATTTTCGTAAAATTAACCTTATAAAGAGGGGAAAGAGAGGCGGGGATATGCACACCTAGGTATTTAATAGAGTGAGCAGTTATTTTAAAATGGGTAGTAATCTGCGGTGAGGACATAATGTCAGCAACAGCAGTAATAGGAAGAACTTCAGATTTTTGGAGGTTGACCTTGTATCCAGCGAATGTACCAAATTTTGTTAGCACGTCAATTATTGCTGGAATAGAGACATACTTAGTAACTTTAAGGTTTACAATAGAGTTTATTAGGGGGTCGGGGCTTGCGGTAGATTTGCCGGCTCTTTCGGGATACCGGGAGAACTGCCCAGATTTCTTGAGTCGCCCGGCTATTCCGCGAGAGTCGGCAACACTGCCATAACACAGTGACATAAAAGGCTGCAACGTGACAACACCCTGTGTGTAACATATCCCAGACTATGGACTTTACCAGAGCAGTATCCACCATAGGGGCAATCGAGAGCGACTTTCCCGGGGCCCCCACACACAAGGGAAATGCCTGTCCCGACTCCTGGCAGCACTAAACACTCTGGCTGTGTTAGAGACACTCTGTAGCCATGGCAGCCGGCTCTATAGTGTGCAGGGGTGCGTGCAACAGGAAGGATGTCACTGAATGACAGCCCTGATCCACCTATGTGGCCGTATTCAGAGATCCGTTTTCACGGCGAGTTCCCTGCGTATTTTTAGGTTTCAACTCGCATGTGTAGTAACTTTTTTAGGTAGTATACGTAGACTATACGTGTGCAAGTGCCTCACGGACGGACTTGTGAATCGCACTTGAGTAAATAGATCTGCATATGCGACGCAAAAATACGCACATGAAATTTATTCAAAATGGGCGGGGGAAGGCATTTAAATGGAATGTGGGCGCGACTAACATGAATCGCACGTACGTAGAACACATATGCACGCAACTGCTCACGGAAAGTTACAAGTGGTCTATGGAGGCGGAAGTCACCGACAGCACGGCCGAGAGAGGGGAGTGTCATGCGTGTGAGGGGGTTTGGCCTGCACCGGCCGCGCGTATAACTGCGTAACTTCAAGGAAACGGTTCTCTTAATACGGCCCATGAACATTGTTACTTTGAGGAGGATCTCCAGCAGAGTAAAGCTATTTAAAAATAAATAAATAAATAGCACGAAAACACCAATACATGTATAATAACAGTACATGTATAATAACAGTACATGTATAATAACAGTACATGTATAATAACAGTACATGTATAATAACAGTACATGTATAATAACAGTACATGTATAATAACAGTACATGTATAATAACAGTACATGTATAATAACAGTACATGTATAATAACAGTACATGTATAATAACAGTACATGTATAATAACAGTACATGTATAATAACAGTACATGTATAATAACAGTACATGTATAATAACAGTACATGTATAATAACAGTACATGTATAATAACAGTACATGTATAATAACAGTACATGTATAATAACAGTACATGTATAATAACAGTACATGTATAATAACAGTACATGTATAATAACAGTACATGTATAATAACAGTACATGTATAATAACAGTACATGTATAATAACAGTACATGTATAATAACAGTACATGTATAATAACAGTACATGTATAATAACAGTACATGTATAATAACAGTACATGTATAATAACAGTACATGTATAATAACAGTACATGTATAATAACAGTACATGTATAATAACAGTACATGTATAATAACAGTACATGTATAATAACAGTACATGTATAATAACAGTACATGTATAATAACAGTACATGTAAAGGGGTTCCGGCGGTGCAGCGAGGGTGGCGGTGCGGGTTCAGGTGCCGCTGCCGCCAATACCGCTGTCAGCCGGGGTGCGCCTCTTCCTCCCTCCCCCTCTAGTCACCACACTGTGGCAGGTCAAATGAGCCTGCAGGTCCCCAGCAGGGGGGTGCTAGGGGTAGGCCTCGCCCCCCTCCGTCCTCCCCTTCCCACAATCCCCTTAGAGCATGCAGCAGGGGTGGTGCTTCGGAGGAGGCCCTGTCAGATGCCTCTTTTATTCCTGATACGCCCCGCGAGGTCTCTGAATCATATGTGGGTGTCAGGTGGTGGGCTAGGGCGCGTGGCAGGGCCTCCTCTTCTAGCATTGCTAGTGCTTGTGGGGAAGGCCCCTTTTCTGAGTCCTCCTCCTCCTCCCGCCACCGTGGTCATCGCAGGGGTTTCCAGTAAGGCGCGTAGGACTGCGCCCGGGTACCAGTGGCCTGTACCCTCAAATATTTTCCAGCCCTTCTGGCCTCAGGCTGCTGCGTCCAAGCCAGGGGTTGGTGCGTCTCAAGGTGCTACGCCCTTTATGTTCATGCCTTTTCCCATGTCCCCCCCCCAGCTGGGGTCCGATGCAGGGGCGCATAGGTTGCACAGGCGTAGAAGGGATAAGCATCAGGCCTCCCGCTTTGCAGCGCGCGCTTCCCGCTCGGAGGTTGCAGATGCTAACGATGTTATCCTTCCAGATTTCGATCTCCCGCTACAGGATCCGGAGCCTCAGACTGATGGAAAACAGCCTTCAACGTCACGTCAGGCGGTGGAGGAGACGGTGAGGGGTCGTTCCAGCAGTGGCAGCAGGTCTGGTGAGTCGCTGGTGTTGGCCGATTCCTCACGGGGGTCTGTGAGCTCTAGCATAGGGTTCTCCGAGTCTCAGTTACGGCCCGGCAAAGTTATCCGCCTGCTCAAGAAAACCCTGCTGGCGAATAGTAAGCGGGGGAAGGGCGGTCGGGCAGGAAAATCGGTTTCAAAGCGTAGGAAGCCTACTGGTCCCCTGCAGATCCTTTTGCGACAATTCCGAAATCCTGTGGGATGTTCGGGCATCATCTAAGGAACGGATAAAGAGGGGCCATCCGTATCGGATCTCACGATATGGAGATCTGGATGCGTGTAGCGCAGCCGGTGGATGAAGGGGCGGAGGGGACTTCCTTTCGGAGGTCCTCAACGGCCTCTGGGAGGTCTTCCCAACACTCGCGAGCCAAAGGGAGGTGTTTCTCCTTTAATTTCGGGAAGTGCGTTAGAGGGCCTGGATGCAAGATCCAGCACCTCTGCATGCGTTGTAATGTCCAACACCCTGCCAAGTCCTGCAGCATGCCCAGCCAGCCCACCACCCGTGCGCAGCCAGGATCTACGCAGAAGCAGCCCAGGGCTAGTGCACATGGATCTGGCCAAGGCCAGGTCCCCGGTTAAGCTGGAGGCTATGCTGCCCTGGCTGCATATATACCCCAACAAGGCGGATGCCAGTTTATTGTTAAATGGTTTTAAGTTTGGTTTTGAAATTCCAATTACTGGTGTGGTTGACACGGGATGTGTCCGGAATTTGCAGTCGGCTAGGCAACATCCGGAGATAGTCTTGGCTAAGGTTATGGAGGAAGTTGCTCTCGGTAGGGTTGCTGGCCCCTTTTCGCTCCTCCCTCATTCGGAATTCGGTTGTTTCCCCCGTGGGATTGGTCCCTAAGAAGACTCCCGGTAAATTCCGCCTAATTCAGCATCTTTCGTTCCCAGTCGGGGGGTCGGTGAACGACGCGATAGACCTGCGGGTCTGTTCCGTTGTTTATCGGCCTTTCGACTCAGCTGTGGACATAGTTAGAGTCAATGGGCGGGGGGCTTTGCTGGCGAAGCTTGACATTGAGTCGGCTTTCCGGCTTCTTCCCCTGCATCCGGACTCTTTCCAGCTCATGGGTTTCCGGTTGGATGAGGGTTTCTTTGTCGACAAGTGTCTACCGATGGGTTGTGCGATTTCTTGCGCCCTGTTCGAGAAATTCAGTTCGTTCTTACATTGGTGCGTCCAGGTGGGGGGCAAGCATAATCAGCTTGCTCATTACCTGGATGATTTCCTTTTTGTTGGCCCGGGTGGAACGGATGTTTGTCAGCGAGCTTTGTTTTCGGCGTGTTCGTTATTCTGGCATTTCGGGGTTCCAGTTGCGGATGACAAGACGGAGGGACCTGTCTCCTGTTTGTCGTATCTCGGTATTGAGATAGACACTGAGGCGGGTTGTTGCAGACTGCCGGCTGACAAGGTCGACAGGCTGCACACGGCTCTCTCCGCCTTGCGCGCGCGGCGTCGGGCTACATTGAAGGAGGTCCAATCCGTGTTGGGTCTCCTTAACTTCGCTTGCAAAGTGATTCCGATGGGTCGAATTTTTTGTCGTCATCTCGAGAGGGCCACCGCGGGGGTTAAGCGCTCACATCATTTTGTGCACTTGTCGGCATCCATCCGGGAAGACATGGGTACGTGGTTGTCTTTCTTGGTAGATTTTAACGGGGTTAGATTGTGGCCTAGGCCGATGGAGTCCAACCTTGAACTGCAGTTGTTCACGGATGCGGCGGGAGCGAAAGGTTTTGGCGCATATTTCCAGGGGCAATGGTGTGCCGCACCGTGGCCTCTGGAATGGGCGCGAGCTGGGCTCACTGCGAACTTGCTTGTTCTGGAACTATTCCCTATTGTTGTCGCAGTGGAGTTATGGGCTGATGCCCTAAAGGACAGGGATATAGTTTTTTTTGGTGTGACAACTTGGGGGTGGTGCAGGCAATCAACAGGCAGCGAGCGTCATCTCCGCCAGCTGTTAGATTGTTGCGGCACATGGTTTTGTTATGTTTGAAATTGAATATTAGGTTCAGGTCACGCCATGTGCCAGGTGTTGACAACTGCATCGCTGATGCCTTGTCGCGCTTTGATTGGCCCCGTTTCAGGGAGCTTGCGCCTGCTGCGGAGGGGTCAGGTTTACCTTGCCCCTGTCATCTTTGGCAGGTTGCTTGGCCGGGTTGAGAGCTTTGGCGGATGGCTCCCTGGCTCCCAGCACGCTCCGGGCTTACAAGCGGGCATGGCAACAGTGGGTTGCTTTCAAGAGCACAAGGTGCTTTAGAGGTAAGGTTGATAGATTTGTGATGTTAAGATGGCTTTGGAATGAGTACCAGATGGGTAGATCCAGAGCGTCTATGGGGGCGTTGTTGGCGGGCGTGTCATATTTCTCCAAATGGTTTGGGGTGTATGATCCGTCCAGAGATTTTGTCGTTTCGCGAGTCCTTAAGGGCTGGGGTAGGAAGCACCCTCGCACGGCGGATAGGCGGCGGCCCATCGATCTTAGCTTATTGGCTAGACTCATGGGGGTCCTGGTGGGTGTGGCGCGGGACAGGTTTGAGTTGCTTTTGTTCAGAGTGGCATTCACTTGGGCCTTTTTTGGCGCGTTCCGCATTTCAGAATTAGTAGCGAGTAGCAAGCTGGCGTTGGACACGGGTTTGCTTGCCCGGAATGTGGTCCTGAAGGATGACGCCGTTTTGTGCAAGATCCACAGATCTAAAACGGATCAGGTGGGTCGGGGGCGATGGGTGTGTTTAAAAGCGCAAGCCGATCCCAGTGTCTGTCCGGTGGTCTTGGCGCGGCAATTTGCGGCACGAGCAAAGTACGGTAGAGGGAATTGGTTGGCCCACTTAGACGGTTCTCCGCTCACGCGTTACCAATTCACTGCGGTTTTTAAAAGGTGTGTGCGCGCGTTGCATTTGGATCCATCCGTTTTTGGTACTCATTCTTTCCGGATAGGGGCCACCACTTCCGCAGCTTTGGAGGGCCGCTCGCAGGAGCAAATTATGGCCCTTGGGAGGTGGAAGTCGCGAGTCTATAAAAAGTATATAAGACCTTGTTGAGTTTGCATGGATTAACTTTTCATTTGCAGGAAGGGTAAGTTGGTATGTGTGTCATTGTTTAGGCCTGTGTTCAACGGTCAATCAGGGCGAGCCAGAATTAGCCATCCCCTGCCTTTATGGAGGGACGGGGGAATTTTCTCCGTTTATCCCCACTACACGGTCGGCCCGATTGGCCTAGGGACGGCCAGGGGTTTTGGAGTTGTTCGCCCCTGTTGGTATTCGCTCTGATTCTCAGTCGTTCACACCCCACCCCGCCCTTTCCCTTCTTCCTTTCCTTCTTCTTTACGGATCTAGCCGGGGTTTTTAGCCATTCTAGGGTGTTTACTTTAGTTGTTTTGCGTTTTGAATGGTCTGGTATAGTTAGTTATTAAATCTATTTCTTTTGCAGGGTTGCGTTCTGCGGGCCGTAGGGCCCTGGTTCTAGGACACTCTTATGTTTTTTGGGCTGGGGTTAGGAGTCGTCGTAGGGGTGCACCCAGTCAGGTGTCGGGTTGGTGTGTTGAGTGGCTTGGCATTCGGGGCATGCGATGGTCTATGTTCGCTGAGCTTTGGGGTTTGTTTAAAGCTAAGTATGGTGTGCCGGAATGCCTGATTGTACATCTTGGGGGGAATGATCTGGGGACAGTTGAATCCTGCCGTTTGAGAGGGGCTATTAAGGCGGATCTGGCCGCCGTTCATGCGGAATTCCCTGGTTTGCAGATTGTTTGGTCCCGTATCATTCCCAGGGTAAAATGGAGGGATGCGCGTCTTTCAGGGCTCTGGAAAAAGCGCGTCGAAAGATTAATAGTACAATTTCTAAATTTGTAGCCGAATTGGGGGGTTTGGTGGTTTATCACCCTGGTTTATCTAGGGACATGCCATCACTGTACAGGCCTGACGGGGTGCACCTCTCGGAGGAAGGTATGGGCATGTTCATGGGACAAGTTGTTGGGGTTTTGGAGAAGGTCTAGGTGGCGGGCCGGTCTCCTTCAGGACCCGGCTTGGCGGTTTGGCGGCGGTCAGCAATTCATAGGCGCTAGCTCTGGCTTGAGGTATGGTGCGGGATAGGCACACCCCTTTGAGTTGGAACTTGGAGACTGTGCTTGCCGGCTGGTTTCCGGTTTGCCACCTCGGTTTTACCGGGGTGGGCAGGATGAGAGGGGTGTGTGCTTGCGATGGCCATTTTCCTCCGGTGCGCCTGAGGACAGGGGGATCCCTGCTCTCCGTCGGTACATTCCTTGCTAGCTGACCTGCCGCCTGTTTGCCACTTGGCCTTCTTCAAAATCATAGTCATATTTCTAATCAATTAATAAACTATGTCCCCTTATTTGAAAGCCATACAGTTGTGTGTGTCCTTTATTTCTTACGCGCCGTATGGGGAGCCTGGTCAGTCATGGGCAGTTTAAATGGAGAGAATTCCGGATAGGGATGAAGGACTATAAATGCCTGGCTGCCAGGCTCCTCATATCAGGCAGTGAGTTGTTAGGCTGTAGTTAGGTAGCCAATTAGATTAAAGGGGGTGGAGTTGCTCTGGGTAGTATAAAAGTTCGGGGGGTGGGTCTGCCTGCTAGCTTCCAGATTTTTCTTCCCCAGTGAAGGCTAGGAAGTGATAAGTATCTGCTTATATCGTTTTTTCCATTGTCTCTGTTCTTTTTCCTTTTTTCTCTCTTGTCCTCTGCTGCTCTTTATCTGCTCTCCTTCTTACCCTCCCCTCTTTGCCTTGTGAGGTTTTGCAGTTTTTGCACTTTCCCCTGCTTCATCCTCCAACCTTCCCCCCCCTCTTGCTTTGCTTCCCCCCCCTTCTCCCCTTTTCTCCCCTTTCTCCTTTTTCTTACTCTTTCTCCTCCTTTGCAGGCTCCAGCATGAGCCTGCCACGTTCTGGAAGGAAGCGGTCGGCGCCTATCCGCTACAGGGACGGCGCCGACAGCCTGGGCAGTAGCGCAGCGGGGGGGCCGCTTCCCCCCGCTGCGCAGAGCGAGCCGGAGCAGGCCTCGCGGGCAGCGGCAGGTGAGAGGCCTGGTCCGGCTGGTCAGTCACGTGGCCGGCGCCGGCAGCGTGGAAGAGCTGCCGGCGGTGCAGGGAGGGAGTCTGAAGGCTCCTCTCCCTTTAGTGTGCATCGGGGGGGGGGGGTTCGCCGC
>WWET01002746.1:158730-191965 GCA_011038615.1 Limnodynastes dumerilii | reverse complement strand
TGTATGGGAGGATCAGTGTTTATATGTATAGTGTGTGTATGTATGGGAGGATCAGTGTTTATATGTATAGTGTGTGTATGTATGGGAGGATCAGTGTTTATATGTATAGTGTGTGTATGTATGGGAGGATCAGTGTTTATATGTATAGTGTGTGTATGTATGGGAGGATCAGTGTTTATATGTATAGTGTGTGTATGTATGGGAGGATCAGTGTTTATATGTATAGTGTGTGTATGTATGGGAGGATCAGTGTTTATATGTATAGTGTGTGTATGTATGGGAGGATCAGTGTTTATATGTATAGTGTGTGTATGTATGGGAGGATCAGTGTTTATATGTATAGTGTGTGTATGTATGGGAGGATCAGTGTTTATATGTATAGTGTGTGTATGTATGGGAGGATCAGTGTTTATATGTATAGTGTGTGTATGTATGGGAGGATCAGTGTTTATATGTATAGTGTGTGTATGTATGGGAGGATCAGTGTTTATATGTATAGTGTGTGTATGTATGGGAGGATCAGTGTTTATATGTATAGTGTGTGTATGTATGGGAGGATCAGTGTTTATATGTATAGTGTATGTATGGGAGGATCAGTGTTTATATGTATAGTGTATGTATGGGAGGATCAGTGTTTATATGTATAGTGTGTGTATGTATGGGAGGATCAGTGTTTATATGTATAGTGTATCTATGTGGGGATCAGTGTTTATATGTATAGTGTGTGTATGTATGGGAGGATCAGTGTTTATATGTATAGTGTGTGTACGTGTGGATATATAGTGTGAATGCACATGTGTATATAATTTTTATTTATTTATTTATAATGCTGGTGCCTAACTACTGCTAAAATTTGAGTCCAGATCTACACGAAATTCTATATGTAGATATTAATTGTGCGTGTATATATATATATTTACATAGATAGACATTTATCTATATATGTACACTTAGATATAGGTGTGTGTGTATATATATATATATATATATATATATATACATATATACATATACACAAACACACAGTATAAAGTTCTATATCAACACTTACCTGTTTGGCTTCTTACTTTTCTTCTTCCTCCTACTGGATCTGTTCTTTGTCTCCTAAATGTCTTTTCATGCTTCATCTTCAGCGTGCTCCTCTTAGGTGCCGGCTGACTGGGAGATAAGGCAGGTCACGTGCTTCATTTCCCAGTCAGCCTGCGGGGTCACTAGAGCGTGCACTGAAAGCTGTCAGAAGTTGCAGGGAGAGTGAGTGACAGAGCGTCCTGCTTCTGGATGCTTAAGTCTGTGCAGGACGCTCTGTCACTCTCTCAGCCTGCAGCTTCTGACAACTTCAAATGTTTATAATCCTTTGGCCATACATACAGGAGCCTGGCCTGCCGCTCAGGCTGCTGCTGGATCTACCAATGGGCCGGATTATCAGCGGAGGCCTGGGGCTGCAGTCCCATAAGCCCCATTATTAATCCGGCCCTGCCTTTCCAATAACTTACAAAATATGCTGCCAATATAAGTACCTATGGGTTTCCCTCTACCCTAAATAATATAATAGATATTGGATGTATATTGGTACTAGGTGCTTCTTTATTATGATCACTCCATTTATTGTGCAAATCTTATAATATGCCATTCATGGAATCACTACTGGATTGTGTAAAATATGTTTTCAAGACTCCAAGTTCTTGTAGAAAACATCTACAGATAGGTAGTGATAGAGATAACTCAGTCCTTATGTACACAGATTTAGAAGTTTAAAAGAATGTGAGTACACAAATGACCACTGCCTCTGATAATAGGTATGTGTTTTAAGTCTCAGAAGTTCCCCAACAGTGGCAGGGTAATAATAGTAAGTGATAGTGGAGTCCTAGATTAAACTTCCATACCAGTCGTGGTTTCTTAGGCAATATGTAACGATACGGAGGTTGAATACACTGTAATTGCTACACTAGTTGCTGCTGGATGGGAGATATTTCCTCTATGGCTCCGACGGGTCATTTAGGTCCTCTGAGCTCCGTTGTCTCCGTATGTGGCTCTCCTGTGTAAGGCTGCAGTATTTCTTTGGCGCATCTGCCCAGGCGGTAGTGTTAGGGACTCTTAAGTGGAGCTCTGCTTGGAACTCAAGATACAGCCACTATGTGCACACTGGCAGATGGTTGTGGAATCACTGTTAGGTTGGTGATGTCTGTAAAGAGATCTTTAGATGTTGCAAAAGCCAACGCATTTCGACCTTGTGGTGGGCTTCTTCAAGTATAGAAGAGATCACCGTCCTTTAGCTCCAAGTTGGGTTAGAAGTCCATGCAGTGAGGGTATATACAAGGGTTCTGTTTGGGGCGGTCTTTCACTTAGTGTACAATTCGAAAAAAAGATTATAGAAACTTGTTAAACTATTGAACTTTAATATGATAAAACAAAATACCCTCTGTCAGGAGGGACATGAGAGGAAGAAGAGCGCTTCGGTTATGCTGCTCACTCACACTACCAGGGTTCGTGAAAAGACAAAAATACACAGAGACAAGTATAGCCAATATACGGAGTAGGAGTAAGCGCTCACACGTTCCTGTTATGAATAGAATCTGTAATGCCAATCTTTTTAGCACACATATACACCCAATATCACCATATATATAGCAATGTATTATCTCTAAATACTGTTAACTCAAAGATGTAGTTCATGTAAATGTAAACAAAGAAGATCTCCCACCTCTGATATCGCTGTTCTATAAACTCTTACAGGGTTCTAATATTCATACCATATGAGTTCCGTAAATATATAATAGATGTCTTTTAGAATGGAAAATAACAAACGTTGGCGCTATGAACCCCAATACAAAAACACAATAAAAAAACAAGTGAAGAATAAAAAATAGAATCAAATTAGAAAATTATAAAGTCCAAAAACAATTGATATATCACAAATTGGTCAAAGTTCAATCATTCAGAAGGTTCAAAAACCCGATTGTTCGGGGGCTGCCTTCCCGGAGATGTGTCCAGTTGTTCCCAACAGGAAAGAATAAATAGTGAAATGAAGAAAAACCAGGCGGCCCCTAAGATGCAACAATTCTTAGTGCATAATAAAGTGCATGTGCTTCATAATTGATAGAAGAGCCAGTAATAAAATAGTATATGCGTACCAGACATCTAATGAAACAATGCTTTTACAGGTATCTTTGCTGTAACTCAGGATTCCTTGTATGGCAGGATTCTCATCCAAAATAATAAAATAGGAGAGAAAAGCACATAACAGGCAATCTAGTGTAGTATTTCACACAAGATTTATTTCCAATACAATTATATAAAATATGCATTCATAAAATCAATTAGATATAGGCTTATCTGAACAATTAACTCAGGATAAGATCACACTACTTCAGGCAAAAGCAAGATCTTCAACGCGTTTCGTCCAGGATTTACCAAGGGACTTCCTCATGGAGAATTAGCCAAGCATCAAAAGGCTTGGCTAATGTCCTTTAGAGTTTAAAGAAAACACATCTGTACAGTAATCTCTAATTTCACTTAATTCACCGGCACATCCACAGCTAAGTTTTACCAGTAGAGTGATGCACAATACGGACCTAACCTCGGTCCTGTTATTAGTCACTCACAGTTCTGTAGGAGAAGGAAACAGTCAGGGCCGGATTTACAGCATCGGACATATTGCATATATGTCCGGTGTTTACCGTTTTTGACTACTGCGCATGCGTTGCTACACGCAGCAGGAGAAGATCTTAGCAGGGTGTGTAGTTTTCCCTCTGAGTTAAGTGTCTGGTTTCACTCAGCTGTCTGCTAATTAGTCTCCCTGGCCTGGGATTGATGCTGATTGGTGGGAGGTCCTTTAAATAGGTTTACCCGGGAACACTCCCCTGTCGGCTATAGCGTCTGGTGTATTCCTGCGTCCTGCCTGCGTGTGTTCTCCTCGTGCATCTGCCTTGGATTTGTTTGGTGTTTATTCTTTGTTTACCTTCTGTTACCCTTGCCTGCCTCTGTCTTGTTGTCTGCCCTGTCTGTGGTTCTCAGTGTGCGGTGCGAGTAGCTTGCTGCTCGCACTGGCAGCTGTGTTCCTTTGTCCAGTACAGAGTCCTCCTTGTTGAGTGCTGTGAGTTTTCTATCTCTCACATTCTGTACCTGCTCTGAGTTTTCCATCTACTCAGAGCTCTGTTGTGCCACTGTATTTTCCATCTTGCAGTGTGTATAGCACTGTGTGTACCATCTCTGCAGTGTGTATTTCACTGTGTGTATCATCTCAGCAGTGTGTATTTCGCTGTGTGTACCATCTTTGCAGTGTGTATTTCGCTGTGTGGTTTCTTTGCAGCTTGCTGACCCAAGCTCTGGGTCCTAGTGCTAGTCTCTTGGTGTTCTCCATCTCACCTTGTGTAGCTTTTCTGTTTCTATCTCCACTGTGTCCATCTCCAGTGTGTAGTGTCTGGCGTGAGTCAGTCCATCAGACTCTGTATGTGGTGCAATGTTTACAACATTGTAGCCACCTCCTGCTTTTTCCCTGCATACTTACCCTGCTCTTTCCCTGCATACTTACCCTGTTCAGTTCTGTATCTGGTTCGTGGGTTCCAGCAGTATCCTGTATGCCTGGGTTCCTGTTTAACATCTTGTATGCCTACTGTTTTCTTGTTGTGCAAGGGTTCCGGCAGAGTCATTGTTGTAAGAAGAAATGGGGGGATAGGAATATGACCTAAGCGCTGGTCTGTGTGTGTAACAATCAATGAATATGATAGCATACAATATACCATTTACATACAATGGGAATACATAGCGGCATATAGTAACCAAACTAAAAGGAAAGTCACAAAGTCCTTTAAAAATGGCTCAACCGCTATAGTAAAAGGTCTTCAATCCACTCGAATCCAATGAAAGAAATGGATGAAAAATAATAAATAAACAAAATAAAAATAAAATAAAAAATAAGAAATAAGATAATGTTAGACAAGATACAAACTAATACTAAAACAGGGGTAATAAAAATCCCTTTCAACTAGGTAGATATTAAACCAGGACTCTGGAACTGATAAAAATAATTTTACTTCAAAATATTAAAATCGTAACATAATCCTGGACAAGCACAAATGTATATGATTATAACAATAAAATAACACACATTCAAAGAGGAAAAACAGAGTCCAAAAAGGGAAGCTCCTACCCCAGTCTTAGATGTAAATATGGACGGAACACGAGTCTCTGAACTGACAGGTGGGACGTCTCCCAGCTGGCGATGGAATAGTTGCTGTACTCGGGCCGACAACTTTGGAGCAGGAAGCAAACTGAAGGAGTTCTGAAGACCTCTGGATGCCGGATTCAGCTTTACATGTTTCGGGCTTTGCCCTTTCTCAAAAGCGATCCGGATGCTTAAGATGTACCCTATATGCCGCTATGTATTTGGAGTCCACTTCTCTGTTGTGAACCCAAATGCACATACAAATATGGATACAGATGTAAATGTACAAATAATAAAATTCAGACCATCAATTCACTCTCATTGATGAATAAATACCCAAAATAGTGCTTGATGGTCCGAATAAACGCTAATAGACATGCTACTACCTAGTATAAAAATGATGGGCACAATATAGACTTGCATATAGTGGTGGTCTATTTTAATAGAAACAAGGAATCAATAAACCATGAAACCTTAAACGGAGACATCCAATATTCTAATGGAGATCGGTGGAATACATATGAATCAAATAAACCCTGTTGAAACAAGCGGTTCTCTAGGGTATAGATAAATAAGTGAGATAATTATGCAAGACGATATTTAATCTGTGTAGGTGTGGACTACAGCTATTGATAAAGACCTTAGTAAAAGTATTATTAGGTGAAAAATAAGGGACATATATAAATACGGCTGGCGATCATTATTATATGAAGATCATATTGCCACATAAAGGGACAACGGGACACCAGATACAGTAGATGACAAAGACATCCTATATAGTGAACAACATAAGATAAGGTGATTGGTCACTATACCTTGACCGTGTTTAAAGTGCATACAACATAAAGTGACATAATACCTATTTTCATTATTATTTATACAGGAGGTAATTAAACTCGGTATAAGTGTAATAATTAGTGGGGAAATCTAAATGAACTCTTGAAATAAAAAGAATCCATATTAAGAAACCCCAAAAACATAAATATAATAATCAGCAGTGAATTACATAGTGATAATTAATCACTGGTGTTAGCTTGATTATAAAGATTAAAGTGAAGGGAAACACTACAATACAGTATATAAAATTGGGAAAACCTATGATAAATTAAGATAATGGGACGGCTAAGAAATAGAATAAAACCATAATAAATAGATAAAACCACAATACAAATAATCATTACATATAGCATGGATTATAAATCATCCCTATTCGTATAAGGGCCACTACCAACCCTATAGAACAACCGGAGTAAGACCATAATTGGGATGAGCCATACAAATGAAAAACAATGGGGGCTTCACAATCTTATGGATAAAAATAATAATATCAATGTTAATAATTAATCATTTATAATAAAAAATATCAAAAAATATCAACAATATTGGAAAAAAAGGAAGCCAGCTATAATGGATAAATAATAACGGTTATTACTGGACTAATGCTAAGTTCTTCCCGTTCTCCATTTGGAACCGGTAGGACTCTCTCATGGCGAACGGGAAGAGAGAACACAGCATAGCAGGCACTAAACATTATAGTACTAATCCTATACATTGATGAAGCTGGCTTGTCTCAGGGGACCCATACAACCACCAAAATGACCAGGAATGGTGGAGAAAAAAAAAAAAAAAAAAATGGAACACACCCTACAATTCAAGTGTTGTATGAGTGGTTACTCGCCCCACGATGTAGTGTCAAGTCTCTTGTACAGCATACGGTATTCACACGGGTCGTGGAGAGAAATACTTACCCTAAAAAGTAATAATGATGTTCTTTTGACCTACGTCACCTGGTATTCCCTGGAAGTTCCCAACCAAGTACTAACCAGGCCCCTCCTGTATGGCTTCCAAGATCGAACGAGATTGGGCTCATCCAGGAAGGTATGATCGTAGGTCCATCATATTTTTAGGTTCCACTTACCGTTTAACCTTACATGAAGTAGTCGAGAGACACGTGTTATTGTAGAAACCACTTCAACTCAAAATCTTGATTGAGTCCGTTCGGATGTAACGAATTTAAGTTAAAGATGTGTTCCATCTCTTTTTTTGCTAAAGCGGATCCCCCATCATGTATCCGCCAGTGAGGATTTATTTTCTTAATGGCAGAGTCATTGTTGTGTCTGGGTTCCTGGTTACGAGTCAGTTCCAGTGCAGGCACCTTCGCTGCAGTACCCCTTGAGGGCTATCGCCGGGGGCCGCGACCCACCATCAGAGGCTCTAGTGAAGACCTGGTGCTGGTACAGACTCCGCGCCCCAGTTAGAATCCTCCTATCTTTTCGATACGTAGATTGCGTATATGATTTTTTAGGTTCTAGGAATATTTCTCTAGCAGTCTCCCTGTTCCTATTATAGGCTTCTACTAGCCACTTATCAAAATTCCTATTAAGGAACCTGTCCTTAAGGATCTTCGCCTGCTCATAATAATCTGTTATCCATTTGCAGTTTCTCCTAATTCTGCAAAATTGTTTTCTTTTGCCACCTGGGGTGGTGGTTGCTATCTGCCGGTCGACTACTTCCTTTATGAAGGTTTCTGTGATCAGAGTCTCCTCCTTTACTAAGTTTTGGGTTATTCTTATTTAGGTAGTTGGCAAATTCATGTAATTCTAGTTCATCCACTGCCCAAAAACATATAACAACATCAATGAACCTTCGCCAGAGTAGGATGTTATTTCTGTGGGTTAGTCTCTACTCAAATGTACTGGGGTTCCCAGTGTGCCACAAACTGGTTTGCATAACTTGGCGCAAACTTCGTGCCTATTGCAGTCCTCCAAAACTGTCTGTAGCACTTGTCACCGAACATACAATAATTGTAGATGAGTATAACTTTGATGGCTTCCACTAGGAAGTGTTGTTGGGTTGGGTCAAGGTCAGAGTAGCTTTTAAGCATCTCCATAATATATTTGTATCCTATTTAATGGTCTATGACCAAATATAGTGATGTAATATTGCTAGTCAGAATAGAATAGTTTCCCCTCCATTCAAATTCTTCAATTCATTTAAGCATTTACATAGTGTCTTTTAAGTATCTGTGCTGGAGTCCTACCAGGGGTTGGAAAAAAGCAGTCTATGTCTTCAGAAAGATTGGTTATGATGCTCCCAATCCCTGATGCTATAGGATGTCCCGGAGGGTTCTTCAGATTCATATGGATTTTTGAGAGTAAAATACAGGTATTCTGGGTGGTTTTATGTACAGATAATCAAATTCTACTTTTGTAAGAATGCCTTCATCCAGTGCTTTTGTAAGGTGGTGGTGTCATTAAGGATGTTTTCTGCTTCTTTGACATTGTCCTTACACTCTAAGAGAACTGTTTCCCCCCCTCCCCCTCCTTTATCAGCTGATTTGATGATAAGGGTTTCTATACTTGGAAGTTCTATGAGGGCATCTTTTTTTTTTCCTGGTCAGGTTGTTCTTAAGCATATTGGACCAGATTCACAGATCCAGTGTGAGTTAGGTGCGGACAGACCCGCACCTAATTCACCCATCCTGCCCCCCTTTTAGGTACCTTATGGCACTTACGAGTGCCATAGGGCTACCTTAACTATTCGTGCAATGTCTGCATGGACATTGTCGCTACCCGCCTCTCCCCCGCCCTACCTAAATACCTCCCCCTTCTACTTTTTTCCAAATCCTCCGAATTACGCCGCCTCTTTTTACTTAAAATACTCCGGCCAGTCTTTAAAGTTCGAACTGGTACGTAGATTGCGTAAAGGACCTACTATGCATGCGCAGTAGTTCCTTTACTACAGATACGCACCTAAGAAGCGACTGCTTCTTAGGTGTAAATCCGGCCCATAAAGCTTAAGCTTGTCTAAATCTTCCTCTACTTCCCTTTAAAATAATTAAATTTAGGGACCTTTTAGTTGTTGGGAGTAGGAAGAGTATTTGTTTTTCAGAGAGGTGTCCAGTCCAGCAGAAAGTTTATCTTCCCAAAAATTTTATTTTAATGTAAGATTCCTAATAAATCTATGTAGGTCTAAATATGTATTGAATTTGTTAAATGGCTTACTTGGGGCAAATTTTAAACACTTGGAGAGAACATTAGATTGATTCCTTGTCATTTGGTTTTGGCTGAGGTTAAAAATGCCCTCTGTCTACTTTCTTTGTTTCGCTTTTGCCCTTGTTCTTATGTGTTCCTCCTCATTTTCACCACTTTCTTTTGTTTCAAATCAATCCATTCCTCTTTGTTTCTATTTGTTTAGAAACAAGAAAAAAGCAGGGAAAATGAGGAGGCACACATAAGAACAGGGGCAAAACGAACAAAGAAAATAGGGCATTTTTATCCTCAGCCAAAACCATCAGAAGCCTTAGGATAAGGATTAGGGAACATATAAGAAACATAAAGAAGGGAGTTAAGACACAGTGTACCATTGCACTTTTCACAAATGCACAATGATGACCCATCAAAATTGAGATTTGTAGGTATCAAAAGGTGGAAAAGGACTGGAGAAGGGGGAACTATGGGCCTGATCCAGACCTACGCCTGCTGTCGCTAGGACGGCGGGTGTAAGCGTAAGATCGGCTGAAAAGCCGATCTGCGCATGCGCCGGGCAGATGTTGATGTCCGTAGCAGCGCCGTAGGGACGCTGGAGGGGACGTTCCCCAGCGTTCCTACATTCAGGGGAGCTAGTTTAATGAGGGTGAGAGGGCGGGCTAGGCGGCCATACGCTCCTGTGCGAGTGTATGGCCCCTTCCTTACGCCGGCTGAAGTTAGGGTAGCACAGGGGGAGTGTCGGGGAAAGTGAACGCCGATACGCTGTGCTTTAGTAAGCACAGCGCGTCGGCGTAGGTCTGGATCAGGCCCTATGTGGCTAACATTTCTAAAGAAGAGAAATGTATTTCATGATTATATTTTTTTTGCCTTTATATTTGTTTTTTCCTTTATTTTTATTTTTTTAAAATATTTTTTGTGGATAAGCTATTAAAGTTTAATAGTTAAAAAAGTTTCTATAATCTTTTTTGTAATTGTACACTGAGTGCATATGATCACTTGCCATCCAATCATTGAATGACCCTGCCGATCATCATTATTGACCTTGAAAGACCACCCGAAATGGATCTCTTATATGTACCCTCACTGCATAACCCCACTTGGAGCTAAAGAACAGCGATCTCATTTAATTCTGATGAAGCCCACAACAAGTGCAAAATGGGTTGGTAACATATAGAGATCTCTTTACAGCCATCACCGACCTAACACGGTATCCACAACCACAACCATCTGCTAGTGTGCACATAGCGGCAGTATCTCGAGTTCTCGAGTTATGCATCCCTAACAACGGTTACTACAGCCTGGGCAGATGCGCCAAAGCAATACTGCAGCCTTACACAGGAGAGCCACATATGGAGACAATGGATCTCAGAGGACCTAAATGACCCGTTGGACCCATAGAGGAAATATCTCCCATTCAGCAGCAACTTGTAAAGGTACCGAGCTTCAGTCACTAAATGTTACAGTGTATTCAACCTCCATATCGTTACATATTGCTTAAGAAACAACAATTGGTATAGAAATTTGATCCAGAACCCACTATTAGTTACTATTATCCTGCCACTGTCGGGGGAACTTCTCAGACTTAAACACATACCTATTACAAAAGGCAGTGGTACTTTGTGTACACACATTCTTTTGAACCTCTAAATCTGCATACATAAAAACTGAGTTATCTACACCGCTATGTTAAAATTGGAGTCTTGGAAACATATTTTACACAATCCAGTTATTCCATGATTGGTATATTTCTGATATACTATTAGTACATTTTTGTATTTATTGTATGTTTTTTCTTGCTATTGAATATTCACTGAATATCTATAAAATTTGCACAATAAATGGAGTGACACTTCAGTATTCAATACGATGGTTTGTGAAATTTTATCCCTGCTGGATAGTCCGCAGTCAACTGTAATATATTAGTGATATTGGTGATATTAGTAAGTGGAAGCATTTAGGAACAACAGCAACTCAGCCACAAAGCAAAAGACCAATATCATAGAGTGGGGTCAACAACTGCTAAGGCATGTGATGCGTAAAAGTTGGTAACGCTCTGCTGATTCCATATCTGAAGAGTTCCGAAATTGCACTGGCATTAATGTAGGCAAAAAAAATTGTGCATCAGGAGCTAAATGCAATGGGTTTCCATGGTTGAGCAGCTGAATAGAAGCCTCATCACCGAGTTCAATGCCAAGCATTGAATGGAGTGGTGTAAAGCACACTGACACTGGACTGTGGAGCAGTGTAAACGTGTTCTGTGCAGTGATGAATTATGCTTCTCTATTTGTCAGTCAGATGGGTGAGTCTGGATTTGGTGAATGCTGCAAGAACGTTATCTGTCTGACTGCATTATGCCAACTGTGAAGTTTGGTGGAGGAGGGATAATGGTATGGGGCTGTTTTTCAGGGTTTGGGCTAGGCCCATTATCTCCAGTGAAGGGGAATCTTAGTGCTTTTGAATATCAAGTCATTTTGCTCTGCTTCCAACTTTGTGGCAACAGTTCGAGGAGGGCTCTTTTCTATTCCAACATGACTGTGTCCCAGTGCACAAAGCAAGGACTATAAAGACATGGGGCCAGATCCAGACCCAAATGCAGTTTAGATCGCGTAGCTATACGCTCCCCCGGGCACTCTCCTCGGTCGCATGTAATTTACTTGATTTACGAGTACCAAACCCTACGTTAACTTTTCCAAGTGTAAGTACGCTGGTATGTAATGGATTGTCACACGTAACACCCTATCCCGGCCCATACTGTACAATTTAAATGCCTCCCTCCACCTACAAAGCGTATTTCCGGCTGCCATAAGGAAGGTACGTGCGATCAGAGTTACGACGACTAACATCTGCCGCGCGCATGCGCAGTGCATACAAAATGTCGAAGCTACGCAAGCGTAAAAACATACTCGTACGTAGCTCTGGATCTGGCCCATGGTTTGATGAGTTTGGTATGGAAAAATTTGACTGGCAAGCACAGAGCCCTGACCTCAACCAAATCAAGCATCTTTGGGATAAACTGGAACAGAGATTGTGAGCAAGGCCTTCTCATCCAACATTAGTGTCTGACCTCAAATATGCTCTACAGAATGAATAGTCACAAATTCCAACAGAAATACTCCAAAATCTTGTGAAAAGCCTTCCAAGAAGAGTGGACGCTGTTATAGTTGCAAGGAGGGAACAACTCCATATTAAAGTATTTGAATACAATGGGGTAGATCCAGAACTCCTTCTATACACTCCCCTAGGCACACCCCTGGAATGTACGTACTTTGACTGATTTCCGCTTTTCAAACCCTACCTTAACTTTTGCCCGTGTAACCGCTCTCGTCGGCACATGTATGGATGGGCAACGTGGACTTACGCAGCTAAGCGCGCCCATACTGTAAAATTTAAATGAAAACCCCCGCCTACATTGCGTGTTTTAAGCGTACTTATGGCTTGCGTAAAAATGGCACACCCCCACATACAAATTTACCCAGCAAATACGTGAATGACCCATACGCTCAGAGTTACGTTACGTAGCGTATCATCTGTCGTGCGCATGCGCAGTACATACAAGATCGCGATTTTACATGTCCGCCAGGTGTAAATTCGCACAGAAGCGTTGTTCTGGATCTGCCCCAATGTCATTACAGTTTTTGTTGGTGTAATGGTCAGGCGTCCGAATTCTTTTGTCCATATAGTGTACATTGATATGAAGATTCAACCGATTCCAGATCAAGTAAAAATAATACTACCAGATCAAAATACAATCAAAAGGGGCAGCTAGTACCAGCACTTTAGGTTCAATGATACTTGACTCTTCAAAGGGCTGTGTTGTTTTATTTATAGACACACAAAGAGACTAATGACATCATGAGCAAATTTAGTACAGGTACATACTCTATAGGTCACAGGGTCTTGCCTTTCCTATAACATGACACCCTATCGGTTAGTGACTCATCCTTTGTTCTCTAAACCAGATATACCTGTTTTCTATAAGCCTGATTATATGTGTTTAAACTGTATGATGTATGTAATACTTGTAACTATTTGCAAGTATGTTTGCAATCAACGGCTAATAATGTGATTATATATGATTGAATCACATATAATATTATTATATTATTATATTTTATAATAATCTAACTAACGTGTCTCACTAGCCAGACACATGTCAAAATGGTCTGTATTTTAATAAAGCTATTTATATGCTTGCATTTGCACTGTTATAACTGTAAATTTCAAGAACTATTTAAAGTGCAGTCATTTTTGCTTTATAATGCTACATTATCCCTCACACCAGATTAAAGACATTTAGATAACCATTAATATTACTGTTGGATGTTTTCCTGGACATTTTGTAACCACATTGGAGGTGTCTGGCTCCTGTGTTGTTCAAATACGAAGATAAACATAACTTTAAGTAAAAATCAAATGGCGCATAGACAGAATGCCAAAATGTGCATTCATATGTGTTTTGTGTGGAGGACACACATTTCAGTTTTACTGTAGAACTGAAATGAAAATGAGCCCCTTACTCACTAATCATCAACAAAGTTTATTAATTATAGCTTTAAATTAAATTAAGTCAGGGCCCAGAAACAAGAAAGAGGGTTGACAGCAGCAGCAAAAGCCTCATTGTCAAAGTCCTATGGTCTTTCTTGCAGACTTGGGGCCAGATTTACTGAGCTGTGGATTTGGAAAAAGAGGAGATGTTGCCCATAGCAACTAATCACATTCTAGCTCTCACTTTTCCATTACATACTAGAGAATATCAATTAGAATGTGATTGGTTTCTATGGGCAACATCTCCACTTTTCCAAACCCGCAGCTTAGTTAATATGGCCCTTGGTGTTCATTTCAGTAATTAATTGGTCAATTATGTTTGCACATTTCAACGCATTGTGTTCGTTTTGTACAAATTCTCTTGCATGTGAATTATAATTTCCATACGTAATTGTCTTGGACAATGCTAGTTTGTCAGAAGTGCACTGAAGGTTATTTTGCTCTCCCTTTGGCAAGGTGAAAACTGGCTCAAAAACACATCCTTGAATAAAAATTATCAGAAAGAATAACCTCAACAATTGTGAGCTAAACCTTGCTGACCCATCGTGGACACTCTCCAATCTGGGTTCCGCCCCCTGCACTCCACTGAAACTGCCCTGACTAAGGTCCCAAATGATCGCCTTTCTGTAATATCAAAGGACCACTTCTCCCTGCACATCCTCCTGGATCTATCGGCAGCCTTTGATACCGTTGATCACCCTCTCCTGCTCCATACCCTTCCCTTCCTCAGCATCTCTGGCACTGTCCACTCCTGGTTCTCCTATCTCTCGGACCGCTCCTTCTCTGTATCAAAGCCTAGCTCCTCCTCCCCTACTACTCCTGTTCCCGTTGGCATCCCCCAGGGTTCAGTCGGTGGTCCCCTTCTGTTCTCACTCTACACCTCCTCTCTTGGTGACCTTATCAGGTCCTTTGGCTTTCACTACCACCTCTATGCCGACGACACTCAAATCTCTCTCTCCTCCCCTGACCTCTCCCCCGAACTTCTGTCAGAAGTGTCAGATTGCCTCTCAGCCATCTCCTCATGGATGTCTGAGCGTTTTCTGAAGCTTAACATGGACAAAACGGAAATCGCAGTCTTCCCTCCTTCACGTATCCCCTCTACCCCTACTATCTCTATTACTATTGGCAACTCCACCATCTCCTCCTCCACCCATTACTCGCATCAGACCCTTCTTGACAACTGACGCCACTAAAACGCTCATTCACTCTCTTGTGATCTCCTGTCTGTACTACTGCAGCATTCTCCTCTCGGCTTCCCTCTGGTCCATCTCACACCACTACAATCTATACTAAATCTATACTAAATTCTGCAGCCAGACTCATCTTCCTCTCCCAACGCACTGCCTCCATCTCCCCTCTCTGTTAATCTCTACACTGACTTCCTGTCCCTTTCAGAATTCTCTTTAAGCTCCTTACCACAACTTACAAGTCTCTCTCCTCCTCCACCTCTCCCTACCTCTCCTCCCTTATCTCCACCCACACTCCCTCCCATCCACTCCGCGCCGCTGGTGATCGCCGTCTCAACTCCAACCTGATAACTACTTCTCACTCCCGCATCCAAGACTTCTCCTGGGCCGCCCCTCTCGATTGGAACAACCTACCACATCCTATCAGGCAATCCAGCACCCTCCAATCCTTCAAACGCTCCCTTAAAACCCACTTTTTCAGGTTAGCCTACCCTTCTTCCACCTAAGCTTACTTGTCCTCCCCATCTTCACCACTGTGTCTCCTGTTTGTTCACCCTCTCTTAGCATGTTAGCTTTTATGAGCAGGGTCTTCCTTCCTCCTGTCATAATCCCTCTACTCTGTCATCATCTCTTCCCACCTTTTTCTCTCTACTGTCTATCTCTCTTCTTAGTCATCTGCTCCTACACACAGCATCTTTATTTTCCTCACATATTGTTTTAAAATTTTTGTATTTTGTATTGTATTTAATTCTTGCTTTATACATGTATTGTATTCCTTCATATTTTTTTTTTTGAATTCAAGTGTTTTTATTAAATGTTTTTTCAGCATTACATCACACTTCAATCTTTACATTATAATCCAATATTTGCCTCAATGTCAATACATGCAATCACAACAGCAGATAAATAGATACATCATTCCTTCATATTTTTTACCCTCAATTAATTATTGAATTGTATATGCAACTATTGTCTTTGCTATTGCCTCTTCACGCTGCTGCGGATACTGTGTGGCGCCTTTATAAATAAACGTTATTAGTAATAATAATAATAATACACATGACATCTTTTGGTTTGGAGCTCAAAACTCTTGAATTACAGATGAACTCTTGTAAATGAAGTACTAAAATGAAGCAGTTATAAATGTTTAACTCCACACAATAGTATGTAACATATTTATCAACTTATAGTGGTAAATGAGTAACTACAATATGTCACAATTATCAGAATTTTTTTTACATATTTTATTTGAAATAAAAGGACTTCTCTTTTCTTCCTTCTATCTGAAGAGCAGTATATAATTTGTTATATATAAAATGTGCATCTTGTATCCAAAAGTCACCATTCAACAGAAAAGTATTGCTATTAGTATTAACAATAATCACTCTGCTGAAATGGCAAGCTTTTGTAATATTTTTATTTACAAATTGAAGTCATAGAATGACTTCAGAAAAAGGGACCACTTTTAGGTAAGCACACTATAGGTAAAACTTTACATTTATTAAATTGTATTTAAAAATGGTCAGGTCTAGGGCCAAGCAAAAAAAACATTGACAAATGTGAAAAACATCAATTCATGATTCTAAAAGAGATATATATTTATATATGTGAACCTATGGACCAACACACATTTACTGCAGCCAATATATCAAATCCATTATAATTATGGTCAGATCAGTGCCTTCATCAAAAATAGATATGTTAGAAAATTTGCAAAAGCGAGACAGCCACTGGCGAAATGCGCGTCGGCAACCACCCACGTGGACTTCAATCACTTGCTGCATACCATTTAAGTTCCGTGCCTTCCCTGTGACGCTGGTAAGATCGTTTCATGTACCAGTTTCTGATATTAGCACAGGGCATATCAGGGCTCCCTAGGGAGCGAAGCACCACTGTGAGGCGGCTTTACTATTTTATGTTATTATTTTACAGCTTAGGGACAACATAGATACCTGCTTGTGTTTTCCTGCTAATACCACATACCAGCGTTTTCTAATGTATCTATTTTTGATGAAGGCACTGATCTAACCATGATTATAAAGGATTTATGATATTCTGACTGCAGTAAATATGTGTTTGGTCCCTTAGTTTATACAGTGTGTGTATGTATATATATATATATATATATTTCTTTCACAATCATGAATTGATGTTTTTCACATTTATCAATATTTTCCACTTGGCACAAGACCTGACCATTTTTAAATACAATTTAATAAATGTAAAGTTTTACCTATAGTGTGCTTACCTTAAAACTGACCCCTTTTTTTGAAGTCACTCTATGACCTCAATTTGTAAATACAATTACTACTTTTGCCACTGTATTGCCTTCATGTAGCTGCAATAGTTGATTTACACTTCAATAATTTGCTACTAGGTTTCTCTGTGCGGATAACTCCATCTTTTATAAGCTTTTGTAATAGGTCAGGTAAATATAATAATGAACTAGGGAATATAGTCCACCCTTACATGTCTATAGAATACCCCTCCAAATGCTTTTCTGAACATAGGTGGGATGTGGGTGCATTAGCAATGATATTTCATGATGTGTGCACATACAAAAAAAAGCTGTACCGAAAATTTGCCAAGAATAATAACCTGTTGTCAGTCCATGGTTAGAAACGGTTCGTTCCAAAATAGGGACAACCAAAAGTTCCTTTTTCGGATGTCCCTATTTCGAATAATGCCCAGTTTCTTTTTTCTTTTTATTGGCATACTCACCCATTCTGATTCGCAAATACCGCCGCCGCTGCTATTGCCAGACTGAGGGAAAGGTGAGTAACCTTTCCGTGCGGGGTAGGGAGGGTTAGGGTCAATCGAAAGGGGAGGGAGGGTTAGGGTCAGGCTGCGGAGATGGAGGGTTAGGGTCAGGCTGCTGGGAAGGGACAATTAGGGTCAGGCTGCGGGAGATGTTGGGTTAGGGTCAGGCTGCAAGTAAGGGAGGGTTAGGGTCAGGCTGCCAGGAAGGGAGGGTTAGGGTTAGAATTAGGGAAAGGATTGGGGGACATTTTTTACTTACATTTCAGAGTTCAGAGTTCAAAGCTCTGTGCTCCGTGGATCGATATGGAGGCATATGCAATCGAAATTGGCTGGGAGGAAACGGCCCTATCGCAATAGGGCCGTTCTAAGCAGGGACCCACACCCCTAATAACCTGTGACAAAAATAACTTCCATTACTGGACAGTCAGGAAATGTCTAAATAGTCAAGGGGTGGGGCTAATTGGCAGAACTTCACTTACATATACACAAGACTGGTTTAAAATAGCGCCCGTGCGTCCCAAGGCGTTGCGTTGATTTTTTTTTGTTTCTTTGTTTTGTCATATATCTATTTAAATAAGATTTTGATTTAAAATCAAAATCAGTCCCAGAATGTTTAGCAAACATTTGGATTAGAACTCTCCCGACATTTTCAGTTTGTTGCAGTAGATATTGTACACTGTTAATTCTGACTACATGTTGTTCTCCATTATTTTCATGGGACAAACCTATGTGGTCCTTTCAGATACAGTACATTTCGGGCCATATATACTAAACTACGGATTTGGAAAAGTGGAGATGTTGCCCATAGCAACCAGTCATATTCTAGCTCTCACTTTCCTATTACAGCTAGATTCTGATTGAACTATTGATTGAATTGTTACAGATAGAATTTGATACTATGGGAAACATCTTCACTTTTCCAAACTCGAAGCTTAGTAAATCTGGCTCTTAGGGGTATATTTACTAAGGGTGAATTGTGGCTGCAAATTTAATTTGCAGCGTCTCGCTGCGATTTTCAGGCGATTTGCAGCATGGATTGACCGAATTCACTAAGCTGCGAATTGCCTGTGAATTTTTTTAAACACCCGCGAGTTGCATAGATTTGGCAAGGGGTAAATTGCGGTGCTTTTCTATAGAGAAGCACTGCAATTTGTCCTTGAAAAAATCGCGGCAATTCACAGGTGTTTAAAAAAAAAACAAAAAAAAAACAAGTGCAGCATGCTTGAAAGCCATGTGATTTTTTTCTATGTTACACATACAACTCACAGTATTCACAAAGGTCGCTTTGACAAACTCGCAGTAAAATCGCCATTAAATCGCCATTTAGCAATTCTCCATTGCCTAGAAGCGATTAGTGACAATTCATCCTGCGAGCCAGGAAAACACGTCAATCTAGTTGAAAAACCGACCGCAGCATGCTTAAAAGCCTTAGCCATGCTGTGCTGATAGAACTACAAGGCTCAACATTGCTTAGCCTTGTAGTTCTATCAGCGTCAGCATGGTAAGGCTTCTAACCATGCTGCGCTGTGTGCTGCATGTAAAAAAAATACAGTGTGCCTAAACATACAGATATACATTATTATAAGTGTCCATGTGAAATAAACATTTTCGGCAGACTCCAATCAACATAAGAACACTTCAAGCAAGTCTTCCCAAAATATATGACAGCAAACGGTGAGTGAAAAAAAAATGTATACATTTTTTAAACACCACACACTACATCGCAATACACTTGGTATAGGACACGGGACCACCGGAGGTAAGTGTACACATTAGGGGGTAATATTAGTCAGGGACAAGGTTTATTTTAACATGGACACATTGTAATGTATATCAGTATGTTTTGTCTACACTGTATTTTTTTTTTATACATGCAGCACACAGCGCAGAATGGTTAGAAGCCTTACCATGCTCACGCTGATATTACTACAAGGCTGAGCAATGCTGAGCCTTGTAGTTCTATCAGCAAAGCATGGCTAAGGCTTTCAAGCATGCTGCGGTCGGTTTTGACACACCTCGCAGGGTGAATTGTCACTAATCGCCTCTAGGCAATGGAGAATTGCTAAATGCCGATTTAATGGCGATTTTACTGCGAGTTTGTCAAAGCAACCTTTGTGAATACTGTGAGTTGTATGTGTAACATAGAATAAATCACACTGGCGATTTTAGGTTCAGCGATTTTAAAGAGGCTTAAACTCACGTGAGTTTAGCTTTAGTGAGTACAGTGATTTGATATTCACAGCAAACTCACGCTATTTTAGGCGATTTAAAAAAAAATCGTGTTTTTTTTTAAATATACCCCTTAGAGTGAGAATTAAGGATGGAGTCTTTGTAAATACACCTGTATGGAGCTTGGAGAAGCATGTTAGTATGAGGTACTAAGAGTAACATAATTTTAAAGCATATTCTTAGAGTAGTACTTGTGCTTCTTAAATCTGTATCTGCAGTTCATGTTTATGTATCACCAATAAATTACTTTTTAATAATTTTTTGATTTCCACTTATACAGTGTGTAGCTTATAAAACATGCAGTTCATGTTTCTATTCCCCCTAGCTACCTACCTATATCCCTTCTTGCCTTTGCCTCCAAACTCCTTGAGCGCTTAGTCTACCAATGTCTCATCTACCTCAATGACAACTCTCTCCTGGACCCCCTCCAATCTGGTTTCCGGCCCCTCCATTCCATTGAGACTACCCTTACCAGTGACCAATGACCTGTTACCTGCCATAGCCAAAGGCCACTACTCCATCCTCATCCTTCTTGATCTGCCAGCTGCTTTTGACACCGTTGACCACCCTCTTTAGCTTCAAACCCTACGCTCTTTTGGTCTTACTGACACTGCTCTCTCCTGGTTTTCCTCCTATGTTTCTGACCGTACCTTCTATGTTTCCACCCCTACCTCACCCTCCCTTCTTCGCTCCCTGTTGGTGTCCCCCACGGCTCTGTCCTCGGCCCGCTCCTCTTTTCCCTCTACACCTCCTCGCTGGGTGACTTTATCAGCACCTTTGGTTTCAACTACCACCTCTTTGCTGATGACACCCAAATTTACCTACCGTTCCCTGACCTCAACCCCTCTCTTTTGTCTAAGATTTCTGAGTGCTTTGCATCCTTATCCACATAGATGGCCAAATGCTTTCTCAAGCTGAATATTGACAAATCAGAAATCATTGTTTCCCCCCCCTCCTAGGATTTCCTTCCATAACCATTGGTGATTCCTTAGTTTCCTCCTCCCCTCGAGTTCACTGCCTATGTGTCATCTTAGACTTCTCACTTTCCTTTATACCACACATCCGTGCCCTCTCTCATTCTTGCAGTTGCCACCTAAGCAACATTGCACTCATCCGTCCTCACCAATGAAGCTACTAAAACCCTCATCCACTCTCTAGTCATATCAGTCGCAATCTCCTCCTTATTGGTCTCCCGCTCACCCATCTTGCCCCCTCAATCTATACTCAATGCTGCTTCCAGGCTCATCTTCCTCTCACGCTGCTCTACCTCGGTCTCTACTTTATGTCAAACCCTCCACTGGCTTCCTGTCCACTTAAGACCTTTATTTAAACTCTTTACCCTCACCTTTAAGGCCATCTTCTCATCCACTGATACCTACCTCTCTTCCCCTATCTCCATGCAAATTCCTTTCCACCCTCTCCATTCGGCTAAGCACCACAGTCTGACATCACTACTGATCACCACATCTCACACCAGTGTCCAGGACTTCTCCCGTGCTGCACCTCTGCACTGGAATGACCTCACTTCTTCAGTCAGACTCTCCCCCCCCATTGCAGGTCTTCTAGCGCTCACTCAAAACACAACTTTTCAGGCTAGCCTACCCCTCCTCCACTTAACATTCGCACTGCATCCTGCATCTATCCGTTCTTTTCCTTCATTTTCCCTCTCCTCCGCTCACAACAGCAGTCCACTTCCTTACCCCTCCTTATGTGTTATAAGTTAGTTCATCCCTTCCACTTAGTGTGTTAGCTCACGTGAGCAGGGCCCTCCATCCTAGTGTTGTTCCCTCCTCCACCACTCCCCCATCATTTCGCACCTTCTAGTCCCCCTCTGCTACCCTTTTATCTCATCCCCACCTGGCGGCTCTCTCTCACTGTGCTCTATCCCCTCCTCCCTGCTCTGCCAAGCTTGACACCTCGCATTTTGCATGTCTGTGCTTGCTTCACTTTTGTAGTTTTGTGATATTTTTATATTTATATTGTATTTTATTATATTATATACTATGCTTTCCATCCCTGCACTGTAGATCTGTATTGTATTTTGTTGTATTTTGTACGGCACTGCAGACAGCTTGTTGCACCTTATAAATAAATGATAATAATAATCTGATTCCACGGCTATTTTAAATTCATGATTTTCAAGCAACATCCCTGTCTTTTGTAAATGTTGTTCTTTTCTATAAATGGAAACAATTGGAAAACAAAGAAAGATGGAGTATCCTAGGATAAACTCTATCTCCCACAAAGTAATGGTATGCGATAGGACAAAAATATGATTAAATTAAAAGTATATAGTTTGTCTCACTATTAAAAAATATGATAGTCAAATATATTGTCCCACCAACAATTGTATCGTATAATCAATTGAATCCAGAGAGATATAATGAGAGGTTTGTGGCTGAAATGCCAGCAAAAATATAAAAACAAAAATTATAATGTAGGTGAATCACAAGACAAAAATAGTGTAATTAAAAACAATGTGGGGAGAACGTTTAAAAGTAACTTATAGAAATGAAAGGTGGCTATAGCAACTTCTCAATTAGATAAATGGAGAGCAATTGTTATGACTTTATATCGGCTAATATAGGTTCAGTTAAAACCTTAATTAGTCCTCAATTCAATATAATGCCACTTTCAGGACAAAGGCAGTGTTATAATAAAAGTATACTAGGTATCCGTCTTTACGTATGAGTGAAAATCAACTGTTCAGTGCCAGTGTAAAAATGGATCTCTTAATTAACCACCTTCTAATAAGAAGGAATTCTAGGTTTAATATAGGCAATCTCTTGAGAAGCCAATAATACAGTCAATATTATAGATAGCCTCCTTCATACAAGACAGGATTATAGGCTCATAAGTCATAAGAGTCATGCTCTCAATTACAGATAAATAGTGCTATTAGCACAGTAATATAGAAAGTTAAATGTCTCCCCACTACAACACTGATGTGTGTTTTGCTCAAAAGCAGAGCAATCATGCAGTCATTCTGAACCATGGAGTTGTAATGTATTACTGACACGGTTCTTACTAGTTGTGTAAACCGCCTTTTTCTAGGTGTTTTAATTTTAAAGTGGGAATGTGGCAACTTCTCCCTACAACTAGTTAGATTGGTGCTTTCAATGGATTTGACCGATTAATGATTATGCTTATTTGGTCTAATTACATGTTATCCATTCGAATAATATGTGACATATTATGTAAACATTGTCTCATATTAATTACTTCTTTCCTGCCAATTCTCATAATGGTCCAACAATTCTATTGGCCAATAAAACTCCTGTTATTGAGAGAACACATGCAGATTGGCTGCTCTGAGGGAGTTATCTGAATACAATCGATTTGTTGGTCTATACCAGGGATAGGCAAACTGCGGGTGTTACGAAACTACAATTCCCATCAAACCTTGTCAGGTACCAGCTATGCTTTTGCAGGTAAAGCATGCTGGGACTTGTAGTTCCACAACACCTGGAGAGCCGCAGTTTGCCTATCCCTGGTCTATACTATCCTTTAAATATACTTACCCAACAGGCAAAGGTTGATGCCTTAAGAAAGGTCGCCTTTCGAGTGAAACACGCGTTGCTGTTTCTTTTGTGGGGAGATTATTAATTTTAGGAGATTAAATTTTTTTGGGCACCTGATTTGCACTTAGAATTGGGTACCTTTGGATAGCTAATATGGCTCACAGATCCTTCTTGTACGAAGGCTTTTATTTAATATAGGTAGCTCCCTAAATGGTCAGAGATAACGTCTATGCCCATCGTGTATGAGGATGATGATTTAGAAAAGGATCTACTCTTAACTGAGCATTTAATCAGCAAATTTGAGATTGATATTATTTATTGGATCACACAGATACCTGTAAGATATCTACTCTTAGAATAAATCAACCTCCACTTAGGAGATATTCTATTGACTGTCAAAAAACTGATACTGATACTATCTGACCATATGGTGAGAAGTTCCTCGCCACAGAATTAATTGTTCTTTTTTTAATTAGATTGCGCTATTAATTGTTGATTATTAAAGTACCCTGTTACTGGTTGCTACAGTTAATATAGATAATCAATTGTAATGTATGTTCTCCCCACTATGTTTTTAATCACATAAATTTTTGTTAAACTTAAGGTTACAGTTTAGATGCTTGTTTGGATTTCTTTGCCTACATTTTATGTTTTCCACATTTTGTCCACAGTGTCAGTTGTTCTTGCTATCCCCACTGTGAAGAGACAAAAACAAAGCTACTTGCTAGATACTTTGAGTTCCCTCTTTTCAGAGATGTCCGCAAAGGAAAAAGAACAATGTGTCGTTATCGTATTCATAGCTGAGGTAAGCAGTGATTACTATGTGTAAATGGCAAGAGTGTAGTACTGAAGTGACACCACACAGTTGACCCTTTTGTAAATAACCCAGGTTTGTTATGACCCTATAATAATAAAGACATTAATGTACGGGCTGCCGCCCACATTTAGCGAGATACAGTAAAACAGATGCGGTTAATATGCAGTGTAGTTTAATGAAGTGTTGGACTCACTGGCCCTGACCCTGATCTGAGCGTACGCCAGCTGGTGTGACGTTTCTCTGTGATTTGCTACTGCGCATGCTTAGAACTGAAGAGCAAGAAGTCACGGCCGATTCACATCATACCGCAACCCTGGAGCCTGTGGCTTTCGTTCTGTGGGGTGTGTTGAGGATGGGAAGGGGCAGTGGGACGTAGTAAATGTACATTAAGGGCGTGCCAAGGTAAGTTTATCTGATTTAGATCCGAACACATGAAACTATATAGAATCGCTGCTAGTGTATTGCGAGGTTGGTGTTTATTTTTTAGAGTACAGTATTTAAAAAAAAATGTCTTTAATATAATTTCATACTTTTCAGTAAATTCCTTTTTCCATTGCTTTTGATAATAAACACTAAAACGGAAGAATCTGTCTTGTTTATAACAGTTTGTAACCCTTTTAGACACATTATACAGCCGTGCACTTGCAGAGTGTATTTGGAGACATAGCAGCAGAGAGCTTGTTGCACTGTGCCCATACGCCACATGCCATTACTTACTTCCCATCCATATGTCCTATTTACTTGCTCATATGGATTGCATGTAACAGCACACAATTACAGCATGCAGGATGCACTATTATTTGTGCTCTGATCTGGATCGTGGCCACTGTTTCATATTTACACTTGGATAGAGACCAAATGATCCTCTCACTCTTCATTAATAAGAGCACCTAAGTTACTGCTGGATTCTACCTTATGAGCACTTAAATGCAATAGACCAAATTCAGACCTCTGACAAATGGGTGTGGAGCGGAAAACATAAGCACATAACACACTTTCATTACATTTCTGGATCCCCCAAATCCAGACTTCTGTAATGGAAGGGTTCTGGCGGCAGGACAGGGCATGATGGGTATATCATATTCACAAGGTGGGAGACGGGAGGTATAGAAATTGTACAGCAAGGGCTTGATTAAACCATTATATACTATTCATATTTCTGCACTGTCCTCATTTTACATGAGGGTTTGGTCTTGTGCATGTAAGGACTTTTTGTGCAGGGAGTGGCCTCCCATCGCATGCACAGGAGCTAGAATCCATTGGGGACCTGTCTTTGAATTCCCGCTGCCTCTGGATCCCATGTTACACAGTAAAGTTTACACACTACACACATTTTTTAAATGATCATTCCAAATATGAAGCAGTTGATTTGAAGTTGTATAATCTTCTGACCTATAGAATCCAGTTTTATTATTTATTTATTTAGCTATTTATAGTTTAATTTGCAACTTTAGTTATAAAATGGTATTCATTCTCTCTTTTTAACTTTAACTGAGTCTAAATTTTAAGATAAAGGTTTTTCAGTACCAAATATTTGTAAGAAAACTCTATATTTTTAAATGACTAATTCTGTACTATTCAGTCTATTATCTGAAACACATTGTAAAAAATATGTATATATATTTATCATTAAGCCATTGATCAATACATTACTCTTTTTATTACAGCTTAATCCCCAGTATGTAAATGAACTTGCTAACAATATAAAAGACAAGTAAGTGTTCTGTAATGGCTTGTATACATTTAGTCACCTGAGGAACTGCTTCTTCACACACCTCAGTTGTGTGTGAGTGTGTGTGTGTGTGTCTCTATGTATAGATACACCCTGTAGATGTTATTTACACTCTGTACTTTTGTTTAAATTTTTATATTACCATTACTACATAGCTATAGTAAGTGACGGCTGATAAGAGACACATGGCCCATCCAGTCTGCTCAGTTGTTTATTTTAAACTATACTGACCCTAGACCCTATTTACCCTCCATTTAGTTTGAAATTTAGGATATCCTTATATTTATCCTGTGCATGTTTAAACTGTTCTACTGTGTTAGCCTCAACCACCTCAGATGGGAGGCTATTCCACTTATCTATAACCCTTTCAGTAAATTAATTTTTCTGCACGTTTCCCCTAAATCTACCACCCTCCAGTTTATATTCATGCCCTCGTGTTTTGTTACACTTCTTCCTTTGAAAAACGCCACCCTCACAACCCTTGATATATTTGAAAGCTGCTATCACCCCCTCTCTCTTCTCTGCTCCAAGCTATACATGTTTAGTTCCTCTAGCCTTTCTTGGTATGTTTTGTGACACATGCCATGGACCATTTTACTTGCTCTTCTTTGCACAGCTTAATGTATTTAAGTCTTTATGGAGGTACCTTCAGAACTGAACACAATTTTCTAGGTGAGGTCGTACCAACGATCTATAAACGGGCATCGCTACTTCTCTCTTTCTGCTACTAATTCCTTACTATATGCAACCAAGCATCTGACTTGTCTTTCTCATTGCTTTGTTACATTGCTTGGCTACCTTTAAGTCACATGAAATAATGACTCCTATATCCCTTTCCTCCTTAGTAGTTTCTAATGTAGTGCCATTAATGATATATTGAGCTTTTGTGATTTTGTGCCCCAAGTGCATGATTTTGCATTTTTTTACATTAAACTGCAGTTACCACACACATGACCATTCCTCCAGTCTACCTAGATAAACCTCATGGCTTGTCTACCCTGTTACATATCTTTGTGTCATCTGCAAAATGGCATATTTTCCTCTCGATACCACAGGCAATATCAATCATAAAGATATTAAATAGCACTGATCCAAGTACAAAACCCTGGGGTACTCCACTGGTTACCTTACCATTCCCAGAAGGGATTTCATTTACTACAACCCTCTGGTGTCTATTCTATAACCAAGATCGCATCCATGCAACTATCTTTAAGTCCAATCCCAAAGTTTCCAGCTTATTTAACAGTCTGCAATGTGGCACAGTGTCAAAAGCCTTGCTAAAATCTAGCTAAGCTATGTCTACAGCTCCCCCTTTATCGAATACTTTACTGACCCCGTCAAAAAATTCAATAAGATTTGTTTGACATGATCTTCCCCCAGTGAATCCATGCTGCTTGGGATCCTGTAAGTTACTGGATTTAAGATACTGTACAATTTGTTCTTTTAACAGTGTTTCCATCAATTTCCCTACTTCTAATGTTAGACTGCACTCCCCACTACGATGCCAGCCATACTGACCTCGGGCCGCCGTAAGGTGCCCATATGTCAGGATCCGGCACATTATGTTTTATGTAGAGTGTTATATGAGTAGCAAAGACCCTGTTTACAGTGGCTCACAGTCTAAAAATATCAGTTCTAAGCTTTTGGGGGATTACAGATTTATGCTCTGAACACTTGCAATCATAATATTTCTCAGTTGTCTCCTTTCTGATTAATATGGATGGGGAACATTCCATCATTGGCACCCAGGGTCGTATACTGGAAAATGTTACATGCAGACATAGCGTAATTTGTCATCAAATATAATCTAATTATTTTAATTGTATTTTCTCCTTGTAGTTTTCCTCATGAAATACAGTCTGGTGTCCTTGAAATAATTTCTCCATCACCATTATATTATCCAGATTTTTCCAATATTAAAGAAACTTTTGGTGATTCCAAAGAGCGAGTAAGGTACAGTAATAATAATTTATCAGTAAGAATCATTACTGGATTGCTACTAGTTGCTAACACTTTATAGTTTCCTTTAATAGGTAAAATTATTGCTGTTCTCAGAATACTTTGGTTCTAAGGTATATTCACGGATCAATAAAATATATTCATGGATCACTCTTCCTCTCTAAATCTTACATGCAATATGTGTTGCTTTTTATTCTGTGATTAACATATAACCTATAGTCGGCGCTGGCCTGGTCAAAAGATTTAGATGTTAATGTGTCAGTGGACGATATTGTAATGCACTATGACTCCTTTGTGAAAGCATTGGGTTCTTCAATGCTGCAAGAATAACAGTATTTCCCCATGTATAAGACGGACAACGTTTTTGGAGCCTAAATTAAAAAATAAAATAAAATAAATTTGTGTATTTTTTTTTTTAATATTAATTTTAGCCTTATTTACTTAAAAATTGGGTGCATCTTATACAGGGGATCAGGGGATGCAACATTGAACTTACCTTTGCTGTCCCTCTGGTGGTCCCTCCGGCGGTGTCAGGCTCTCTCCCATGCTCTCTCCCATGACCTTAGGTCACGCAACGTCTTTGTGCAGCGTGCAACACGAGGGAGACAGCCGGAGTCACAGCTATGGGGGAGAGAGCCTGACACCGCTGGAGGGACAGCAAAGGTAAGTTCAATGTTGCATCCCCTGTATAAGACGCACCTGATTTTTAGACCCATTTTTTGTCTAAAAAAAGGTGCGTCTTATACATGGGGAAATACGGTACATTTTAAAATGGTTCATAGAGTATACATTTCCCAGACACAGAGACGTCATATTCATCCTGAAGAGACAGGACAATGTCCTAAGTGTCACCTGGGAAGGACTACACATAATTTTTGGGAATGTGGTAGAATTCGCAAGTTCTGGGGAAAGGTTTTGAATCTTATCAATTCCATACTTGGGACCCACCTGTGTCGGGATCCTTATGCTTTGTTATGGGTGAATTTTAAGGGGTGGATAGACATCCCGGGGATTAAAGATGCAATTCCGCTGCTCACGGTAATAGTAACTGTGGCAAAGAAGGTGATTTTACAGAAGTGCACGGTGAAAACACCACCCTTCTTGGGTTCTGTTAAAACCATGCTTTTGGCCACCATCTACATGGAGAGGCGTGCTACACTCCCAGAAATCGAAAAGGGGGTACTCTGCTTTTATAAGAAGTGGGGGTTGTACATAGAATTCTTACCTGAGCAAAACTGAAACCATATACTTGAAGCTGTTTGAATCTACAAAAATATAAAATAAAAATTGGTCCATTTCAATTTAGATATGTTATACATAGCCTTCTAAGCCCATTTTGTATCCTTTCTTGGGTAAAACACTCTAGAGGGGAAAACAGTTTTAAGTCAAGGAATGTCCCCAGGCCATTACAGAGACAAGTATCCGGGTGGATTAGAGAGATTTATGTTGCGGTCAATGAGAATCATTATTATTATTATTATTATTATGTTCTTTGTTTGTGCATAGTTAAATTGACTACTGGGAATGTAACAGGTCAACTGGATCTTACTTATGCTGTTTGTCAAAACACAAGAGGAGAGAAAGGAAATCCCTTCATATTATGCATGTATTATAATTAAAATTTATCCATTTTTATTAATTATTGTTAAAATAAATTAGAACCTATGGAGCGAAATATAAAAACAGAGAAATAGTGAAAAAGATCAGAAAAAAGTATATTAAAAAATAGAAAAATACCCTTATGCACCCTCCTAATATAATTATCTGGTTAAATAAACCTTCTTAGGTCTGTACTAGAAATCATCATTAGGAAATCATTTCTATATATTGTTCAAAGGATATAATCAGCAAAATTGTACTTCCACCATCAACATGAATAAGATAGTATAATTACCTCAGGGAGCAAAAAAAACCAACAATTAAATCTATTGCTTTTATATAAATTTAGAAAAAATGGAGATGTAGATACTTATTGTCAGGGGAAAGAACACCTAAATATGGCTTCAGGCCTGGATGTGTCTGCGCCAATAATTGCTAGTTATCTGGGAGCAGAGACATCCAGGCTAGCCTGAATCACTACAGATGGTGAGTCTGGGATTCAAATACATACATTTTTAAAATAATTTTGAACTGTAGGTATACATGTATATCATGATATAATATTTATAGCCTATCACATCATGATAAAATGTTTTATTTTTTTAGAGACTTTTTTCTGATCTTTTTCACTATTTCTGAGTTTTTATATTTCGCTCCATAGGTTCTAATTTATTTTAACAATAATTAATAAAAATTGATAAATTTTAATTATAATACATCATGCATAATATGACTGGTGCTCTACCTTAGGGATTTCCTTTCTCTCCTCTTGTGTTTTGATTATATATATATCATCCCGGGTGATAGAACAATCTTAGATATTTGAAATTTTAATGATAAATGAAGATTGTAAAGAAATCTGAAGACCATATTTATTAGCTAAATAATAAATAAATTGTGAGTGCGGTCCATTGCACTTATCTTCTCTTTGGACTTATGCTGTTTGTCAATAGGTCAAAATAATTTTGTTGGGAATGTTATGCATCTTTAATGCAATTTAAGACATAATGTGATGTTTACGTGTTTGTATAAGTATATATGCTGGATTGTGCTACTCTATTTGAACATTACTAAATAAAATGTGTTTTTAAAAAAAAAAAAAAGGATATAACCTATAGTACCAGCTAGGAATGCTGGGAAAGGAAAGTATGACATAGCTATTATTGAAATAATTCTTTTCTTCTCTAGGTGGAGAACAAAGCAAAACCTAGACTACAGCTTTCTAATGTTATATGCTCAGCCAAAGGGAACATATTATTTGCAGGTACATATTATTTTAAGATCTTACTGACACTAAGTAAAGAATAATTGTGTGCGTTCCTAGATTTGTTTTAAATGTGAAGCATATACCATGACATGTCACCTAGCAGGAGATATTAATCCTGTCTTTCTTCCCATGTAGCAGAGACTCTTTGTTTTATCCAAAATTACTCAGCTTTGCTCTCTATAATATATGTAACAAATTGAACTTTTATCCTCCTGTCTGAGATGGATTTACCTATATTTTTATAAAGCCAGTAGTTCTTGTATAGATAATCCTGATGTGTTGATAATTTCAGTCCTTTAATATCTGATGATAAATAAAATTTAGTTCTCATTGAACGCTGTTGTTCCCCAGGGCCATGTCTGTAGTTTCAAATAATTCCACAGTTTGGTCTTTAGTCGCATCAACTAACCTGGCATAATAATCTCATGTGTCTCCTGCAAGCTATACCCCTGCACAGACTCGCATGCCAAGGCAGTGAATTAGAAGTTTTGGGTATGATATGACACAATGAATGTCATAAAGTTGACAGTTAACAAGCTGGAACTAAATGGGTGGCAAGTCTATCTGATTGATTTTTCTCTGTCTGAAAGGATCATTAAGTTGACACCTGTCACCTAGTATGTTGTAGTGTAGGCACTTACTATGTTCAACATAACAATAATTCTAACCCAAACCCTAATTACTAGCTACAACAGCTAATTACTTGTCTCAGAATGATGCAGTAAAGGAGACGACAGAGAACAGAAGAAGACAGATCAGAGGAAAAGCAGACGGACAGAGTGGAGAGGACAGACAAAAGGATGTGGACCAGAAAAACACAGGAGAGCAGCAGGGACAAACACATATCTGTATATATAAATGCCATTCTGTTCCTCACTGTTATACTAGGTAGTGGAGAAGGGACCCACTGCCGCCATCTCCATGGCAGCTCCTGGGGTTCCCTCGTAACACTGGTCCCTCACCACACTAGCAGATCCCTAGGGGCCCTTCACCACACTGGTAACTGCCTGGAAATCCCTAACCCTACTGGCAGTTCCCCGGGAACTGGCAGGTGTACACATCCGGAGGAGACGGACCGCTCTCTCAGTTAAGCAGGGTCTGGGAGCCAGACAAATGCTCTGTGCAACATGCTGGGAGTTGCAGTGTAGTGTCTGATCTACTTGCAGCCAAATCACCAGGACGGCAACTTCCAGAACAACCCGGAGGAAGGACCCGCCGCCATCATCTCAATACTTTTTCCCGCCGGTAAACGGGCTGTTGACTAGTATGATATAAAGCACTATTGGGGCCAGTGGTTTGAGCACAAGAAATCTATTTTGCCCAATAGAAAAATAGCTTTTTATCTCTATTTTTGTGCTTATTCCCCTATAATAGGGCTGTACATTCACCGCATAATAGACCAGTTACAGACCTCTGCTGCTGATTCGCTCTGAGTTCGAAGTCGGCTTCGAGCTGCATTCTAACTACCACGCAGGTGAGAGGAGGCCACTTCCCTCGCTCGTACAGTGGTAGTTACGATAAGCAAAACCTACCGAAACATTTTTTGCATGGCGGTGGTGCGGAAATGTGGATTGTACGGAAGGGTTTCCACCTCTGTCTCGTCCCACCATCATACTAATAACCAGGAGGGATCCAGAAGTGGTTAATGGTACTGCAACATATGCGCATGCGCTTCAATACCAAAAGGGATCATTTTTAGATCATAGTAATATTGTATCATTATTTAGCATCTGTTTTATTTTTTTATTAATGTCATTTTTATCATTTTGATGTCGCTACAAGGGTCTGCAGTGCTTACAAAGTACATAAACAGAAACAATATGAACAAAAAATAGCAAATAAATGACATACAGAACATTTCAGGAAACCATTATTATCAGCAATAATACACAAATAAGTAGCAGGAATAGATGCGGTTGTAGGTAGTAGGTAGGAGGAGATATGTGAGGGAAGGAAATGCACATGAGGGTAGAAGGCCCTGCTTGTGAGACAGGGCCAGATTTACTAAACTGCGGGTTTGGAAAAGTGGAGATGTTGCCTATAGTAACCAATCAGATTTTAGCTCTCATTTTTCTATCACATACTAGAGAATGTCAGCTAGAATCTGATTGGTTGCTATAGGCATACTCCACTTTTCCAAACCCGCATCTTAGTAAATCTGGCCCTTATAGTCTAAAGAATAATATTAATAGTAGTGCTGTTAATCATGTAGTAAATATGTAAATTATGGTGGAATATAACACAATTAAAGATGGAAGAGCTTTATTATGAGGGAATATATAACCATATTATGTTTCATATATAGTATATTTTAATTTCTGCTATATTAAAATTATATAAAATATTTGTATAATATTTTTGAGGTTTTTTTAAATAATGATCAAACAGCTGGTACAGAATATTTATATTTCATTCCATCAGAATATTCTGTTTTATTGCAGGTAATGTTTGTTGATCTCCCTTTTG
>WWET01002746.1:132781-147984 GCA_011038615.1 Limnodynastes dumerilii | reverse complement strand
AATGATTGGAGGGAAACTGGTGGAGGTATTTTCAGCGCCGGAAATTTAAGCGCCAGGACTTCATACCGCCTGTTGATGCTCACTTGTTTCTATTTTTTTTTTTATATTAATTCAATTTAAATCCTTACCTATAACAATTAATGTTTTCAAATTACAGGGTATCAGATAGGCTATGCTCAGTTTGGGTGTTGAACACCTTGACTCTGATAATCAGGAAATTGACCACATCACTGAGAGAGACCATTCATTATCACAGTGGTTCTTAAACTCCTTTTCTCCTGGAATCCCTGTGACAATTAAGCATTTTTGTAACCCAACAATTCACAGAGTATACCAGTGACATATATACACAATACACAAAGAACACCATATTCAAGAGACTGCTACACGATACACAGAGCACAACACCGATAGGCTGTAAAGCAGAGCAGTTTTAGGAAATCAACAGATCTGTGTGCTTTGGAATTCCAACCCCCAGTTTGAGAACTAGTGCATTACAACATTCACCATACACAGATGCATGCTGCCACTGTTCACCAGTGCCGTATTATAGTAGAGAGTAGCAGTGAATAGAGCATATGCAGGAGAGATTTCCATTTTACCTCATTTATAGAACAGACATTTCATATTTGGACCTGAATGTCTCAGCATAGTTGTTATAATCTTAGTTTTATAATAAATGAACACCTGAAATAATTGAAAATCAGGGACCATGAAACTTTATATTTCCTCGTAAAATGTTTTTGTTAAGTTTTTATGTTTTTTTTCTTAAAAGCAAATCTAAAAGAAACCATATGTGAAAGACTTTGCCCTGCATGCTCATTGAGTTAAATATTTACACACCTATGCATACAATATGTAAATACAAACTTACTTTGGAATAAGAAAAAGGCGTGAACAGTACAAGGGTTCTTTGTAATGGAAGGTACTGATTTTGATATCTGTTATACATTTCTCACAATCATGTAGGAGATTATAAATATTAGCTTAGACAATTGCAGGGTTTTATATTTAACCATTAAATATGTAACTTCTCTTTCTTTTCCTCCTTTTAGGAAAACTATTCAAGTGTAAGGATCTTCCCTATGTTGTGGAATTTTTCTTAATGTTCTACAAGGATAAACCTATAGACTGGCTCCTTGATCACTATCTTTGGGTGAAAGTATGCAACCCTGAAAAAGATGCAGTAAGTGACATTTTTCTGCAGTGTTCTCACCTATTCTCAAATTGGCCCAAGGTTTCTCTCTGTTTACCACTTATCATGCAAGCTTATTTGTAAGTGTGAAATAACATTATGTAATTCTAAACCAAAAAGAAATAAGGAAATATCTGCACTATTGAAAAGCAACGGCATCCTCTCTTTTCTTAAATAAGCAAAAAATGTGAGCAATGGATGTAAAAAAAAAAAAAAAAAAGGCACTTATGTACTCTTGACCGGACGTTGGTAATGCAATGCAGTCTTAAAAACAATGACTAAAATCAATAAAAATAAGTCTCATTAAATGGGTCCTTTAACCAAAAAAAAAAGCTGAAATTGCACTCTAATCAATAAGGTGATTGCCAGTCTACTCCATTCATAAACCTGTTCAATGGTCATGCGGGAGATGGAGACAAAGACCAGCGTGGAGGCTGCAAAATGTTGGACCCAGGAAATAATAGAAGGCTTTGTGGTACCAACATTGTCAGAAGCTGTCTGCGTATGAACACTGTAAGAAGTAGCTGCACTCGGATGATGCGTTTCGGACATTCTCTGTCTTTTTTTCGAACCTATGCAGCTTGAAACAGTGAAGGAATATTTATAGTGGTTCCTCTTCTGATGGTACTGATTAAGGATGTTGATTGAAGGGAGTTTCTCAGCTGATTCAGTTAATTACAAGTTTATGGTTCCATTGAATGGAAGTTATTGTGCTCATAAGCACTAATTGATTGCATTGCCTTTAGGTTTGATCATAATTCACATTACCAATCATCAATTTATTATGTCAGGAGCAGTTGAATGACATCATTGATTGTATTACCAAACATCAATTAGCATGTCAGGAGCAGAAATAATTAAGTTAATACAGTACCTTAGGATAAACCTTTGTATTCATTTCAGATGTTAAATGGATATTGAGATAGTAACAGAAGTTATCCAGATATATAAATAAAAGCAGACATACAGTATAAATAATACTCAGAGTATATTAAATAAAGCCTTGAAGGAGGTGAATGCAATGAACAGACGTGACATGCTATAGTTGCAGGAAAAAAGGACATATCTCTCTTTTATATATAAAAGAGACCTTAATATACAAATTCACAGATGAACTGCACTTGCTGTCTCACTAAAACAATCACAGTACACACATAGCAGATGCATAGAGACTTACCTACACTTTAATAGTAATACGGAGTAAGAGCAGCATTTTCCTTCTGAGACAATGTATAGTGAAAGCAATGTTCCTCAAGGAGTAAGTACAGTAATGATAATAAAGACGGTATACAGTATATTTACCAATATGCAGGTGTTGACTTAAGCCGATTTGATACCGAGGGGTCTTCAAGTAGTGGTTAGCTGGCAAAGCGCTGAAGATGTACTTCTCCACAATAGAACGCCACCTCCATGTGCGTCTCCCCATCAGACACTGCTAGTGGGTGTCCAATATTGGAAGTACTCCATTTACACTGCTGTTATACAAAATGTCCCGTTTATTGAAAATAAATAGATAGCAGGTTAAAGTGCAGAAGTGCAGTAATAGTACAACGTGCGATGCTGAAGAAATGTATGTTTTTCGAAGTGTCTGGTTCATTAACAATTCTGCCGCGTTTTATCAAAACAACTTTGATTTCTTCAAAGGATAGTGTCTATGGTGGTTAAATAGGCATTTCTAGACTGGCATTTGTCATAGACAAACTAGGTTAAAGCATGTTTTTACTAGTTTTTTTTGTATTTAGAAGTTTTCAACAACGTAAATAGTTGTAAAAACAATTTACCAATGAATAAAAAAAAACAAAAATAAAAGGCAATACTAAGTTATTAATATATATCTCGAACAACTATATTTAATATTTTGAAATCCAGTGAAAGGTAGATGTGCACTTAGTAAATATAGAGATTGTTTATGTTTATATAATATTCGTCATTAATCGTACCAAAAATAGCCATTTTTAACATTCAGTGGAGGATATTCTATTCAAAGATAAAGACAAGTAAGTGAAAATAAATTCATTCATATAGTATATATTCAAAACTATACATTTTTACTAATATAAATATTAGGAAATGTAGTTAAAGGGAGTACGCAAATATATGTATTGAACAGGTAAAAAATATCTACATATAAACACAAGAATATTTTTTTCTTAGAGGAAGTTTTTTTCAAGGGCATCATTTTTTCAAAGGAACAGTTTTTTCAAAGGGGTAATATCTAATTTAATAAATATTAGCGCAAGGGTTCCCTTGGGTATAGCCAAATTGTCCATGTCCTTTTTTCCCTGCAATTATAGCATGTCACGCCTGTTCATTGCATTCACCTCCTTTAAGGCTTAATTTAATATACTCTGGGTATTATTTATACTGTATGTCTGCTTTTACTTGTATATCTGGATAACCTCTGTTTTTAAAGTCATGTAGAGGATCTTAAGACTGCTGTTGGAATGCAGTCTCAGAGGAATAGTTGCATTTTTTATCCTAATCAACTGTCCCTTTAAAATGTTACGCTTCCAACTCTGATGATGGGAGCTTTGAAAATGTACAGAAGTGGGGACATCAACCTTCTTTTTGAAGGTCAGTGTCTCTATGGAAGAATCCTGAGCATTAAGGAACAAATCTAAAAAATCTATAGTAGTTGGGTGAATTCTATGAGTAAATCGTAAATTAAATGAAATATTTTTAAGACAACAAATTCCAGTGCGCTCACTTCACTCCCTCTCAAAACAAAAAAATAGATCATCTATAAAACGGTCATAGAGGATCAAGTCCGCCCCAAACTCGCCATCCCAGATGTACTCATCTTCAAATGTATCCATATATAGGTTGGCATAGCTGGGGGTGAAGTGGATCCCCATGACCACCCCCCATCACCTGTAATTAAAACATGTCCTTTATGAGTGAGAATAAATTGAATAGAATAAATAATACATTCCTGTTGTTTATCTAATATCTCATTTTATTGTGATAGAACGTGATTAATAACCTCAACACCTTTACCATGAGGGATGTTACTATAAAGTGCATCTACATCTAATGTCATAAATAAATATTCATCTTTTTATATAATAGATGTTAACAAATCCTGCAAAAAAATTTCAGTTAAAAAAACAAAATTTTATAAAATCAAGCCAACATAATGAGAGAGGAGGGAAGTGAGAAAACCAATCCCCAAAATAATGGGGCAACCTGGTTGGCTGATGGAACCCCTTATGTAGTTTAGGCAAGTGGTAATAAATTGTAATGTAAATACTGTAAACAGGAATACAGGAATTATGCATACAAGGCTCTATCATGACGACACAAGTCATCTCCTAAAGTAAACAGTGACTCGATATTCAAAATTGATATGTTGATATGAAATTGATATGTTGGATAAATAGTACAATAAAAAACATTCCTATATGTTTGAGAAACTTTGGAATAGGTTGGAAATAAATGGATACTACCTTTACCATGTTAGGACCAGAACATGCATCCATGAGATGTTGGAAGGTCAGATTTTTTCCTGGTTCCCTTGCAGCACTTGGTAGTCCCAAAAGGTACTAATCAGTGCCAACCCTGTATTGCTTCCAATATTGGACGGAGTTAGGCTCATCCAGGGTGGTTTGACTGTCGGTAGAGTAGTGAGGATGGCACTTACTTCCCATGAATATATGATGGTGGTATCTACCATGTTCATAAAGGTGTTGTATCTGGTTCACCTAGAACAGGCATGTAAAACTCAAAACCCCAATTGGGCCAAACAATTAAAGTCTAAGATTCTGTGGGCTGCAAGAAAATAAATTCCACATTCAGTAGTCTCCAGCCTTACTTGTTGATGCCTTACTTACTTTTGATGCCTTCCGTCCATGTCTCTCCTCCATGGTGTGCGCTGCCTTCCAGCTCTTCTCTGTGGCTCTGGTTGTAAAGCATTCTGTTTCCTGCTATCGGTCAATTCAGCAATTATAGAGGACAGCTGAAAAGGGGTTTGATATCAGCTGACCAGTGTAACTGCTGCAGCAGCTGATAGCAGGCCCTATTCAGCAACGATTGCTGCCTCGGCTTCCCTTTGTTAGATGGGGCCACAAAATAAAAGATTTTGGGCCGTAAGATTGACATGCCTGACCTAGAAGGTTGGCTGAAAGTTACTCATATTAAGACCTTAGCTTATATAAAGCTCTCTCTTCTTTAACATAAAGCAATTCACACTATATTATAAAATACTTTGTATCACTTCACTATTACATCTACAAAAAGGATAAACAATATTTTAAACATTTTAAACATTTCTAATTTTTACCATTTAAAGAACCTGCTGGTAGAACCCTTGTCTGTCTGTGTATGGACTTGCTTATGTTTTTAAGGAACCCTGTTATTATCGGTTTCACTTTTTCTCTTTTTTCTTTGTGTGTTCCATTCGTTGTACGGGTCAAAAACACACTATACTACTTATTAAAGGATGATAACATTTGCAAGGTTTTGCAGAGTGTGGTAAAGTCTACATATATATATGGTATGCTTTGTTTTGTTATTAACCTCTCAGGGTCTGGATCCAGACCTGAGACAGTCAGGCCACTTATGCTGGGCCGGATTGAGGATCATGTGTGCCTGGGGCTGAAAATTGTCAAGGGCCCATACTATTTAGTATGCTTTGGAAGAGGATATCAGTTCCTGACATTCATCCTTATGCACTGCAGTCTGTGGGGGCCTATTTTTAGATGGAGGCCTGGGGCTGCAGTCCCATTAGCCCCATTGTTAATCTGGCCCTGCACTTATGCATGCAAGGTGCGTAAGCGGACTGATCTGACTGGAGGGTGCATGCACCCTCCAGATGTTACGCTAGAGTTACGATAATAACCCTAGCGTATCAAAGTTCCGTACGAGCCCATTTCCTATGAAATGGACTGTGCTTCCTCTCCACCCACTAAAATGGGTGGGGAGAAGCATGCTAATTTTACAGTGTGGGAGGGGGCTCCCACACTTGTGCGAATCAGCGGTCATACGGACCGCTGATCTGCATGATTTACATAAGGCAAGCTTATGGCAGCATAAGCTGCAATAAAGCCCGCACAAGAGAGGGGAGCGTGCACTCCCCTTCCTGTCGGACGGACAGATCCCCGCATGTGCAGAAAGCCACATCATCTGAGATTGGCCTGGTAATGTGGTCAAGTGAACTCATAATATTTTGGACCAGTGTTGCTCAGTAATATTTTCTAGATGCTCACTGTAAATCATTAATAAATAGACCCATGTTGAGTTATAAAGTCTTTTGAAAATCACAGATTCAGCATATGAATTCAATCTTCAACATGCTGGGTCATCGCCTAAATAAGGAGGAATGCGTCAGTCCTGCAATTCATACCTAATATTTTCATTGTGTTTTAAATATTTGACATACCTTTTTCTTATTATTTAGGGTGGTGGTTAAATCAAATAGCATTAATTAAATAAATTTAATCTTATTTACGCATGATATAATATGTTTCGGTTATTGCATACCTGGTAGCAATTTATAAAGTAAAAGCTAGTGTTGACAATTTAAGCCAATAGAGGTTTAAGTATGCACATAAAGACACAGATAATGGAAAACCTGACCAGCATTTCTAAGTTTATATTTATTGTTCTTTACAGAAACACTGTGACCGTCAAAAGTCCAACTTGCGCATTCGTTATCGCCCTTCTCTGTTCCAGCATATTGGGACACATTCCTCATTGGTTGGAAAAATACAGAATTTAAAGGTCAGATATATTTATTAATAAATGTGGATCATTTACCAGTTATGTCTGCATTAAATATAAATTTTTGTCCTTTGATGTGGTTACAACTATATTTGATGGTACCCTTGTACAATGTCAAGAGAAATATAACTATGGGATTGAAACTTAAGTCTCTTATCTGAAAATCACAGGTCAGCCCTGTAGGTAAGTCGAAGATTTGGGGCTTTAAAGCACTTGCAAATCTTCTCACTACTTTTAGCCAGTGATCTGTTGCTAATTACAAACCCATTTTACATGCCAGCCATAAACTCAAATTTTTGTTAGATTTTATTCACTTGCACTCACAAATACAAAGAGGACAGGATAGTCATTAAAATACTTTCAGGCGCAGACGTCTGATCCACCATGACTAAGACTATTTTTTGTACTCTCAAGTATTTTAAGGATGTATAACTTCTGAAAATATATGCGCCCTCCAGATGTTACTATCATTTTACAATAGTAACTTCTATTGTATGGAACTTAGTTCCGTACGATAATTCTTCCGTCCACTTGGGCGGGTCTTCCCTTCTTCTCGTCCAAATGAATCACAGGAGCCAGGAACACACTGGTAAAGTTTGCAGGTTGTACTGGCACTGTGTAATCTCACAGCGGAGATTAGAAATTGAAGTCATATGACTGCCAGAGGTAGAATCTGATTAGTTGGTACTGGTCACATGCAACTTCCAAGATGGTGGCGCCCATGTACCGGAGGACGCCACAGGCTGATGCCAGAATCCAACCCCTGCGAGCATGGTGATACTGGATAGGAGGCTGCCACAGGCTGAGAATGGCAAACAAGTTGTAAAGTCACATTTCCATAAAAATCTTTTAAAACTATGAAACACATTACCTACTGATAAGAAAAGCTATTGTTTTGCCTAGCTTTGGTGATAAGAGTCCAGATTCATATGTGACAATACACAGTTAATTGCAGCTCCTATATTTTACATTGGTTCACACAATTCACGCTGAGGTTTTGTGGTGGGGCTAATTATTCTGTTTACATATGCTAGTTACTGTAAACATACAGCATTCCCTTTAATTGACCCACCTATTTAGTTTTCATACTTTGGCAGTCTTCCTTTACCAAGCATTTAAATCCCTTCTCCTATCCATTCTTCTTAGAAATGGCCAAAGGCTGCCGTGGTACACCTCTGCTTGATTAAATAACTTTAAAGACCACACGTAGTCAATCTACGTACCTAAGTGGTACCTACTACGCATGCATAGTATGTTAATTCTTAAATCTACGCACCTAAGAAGCCAGAGCTAAGTCACTAGAATTAACCCTTCGTACCACAAACAATAAAGATGTAGGGGTGGATCCAGGCCGATGCAGATCCATGCAGAAATTTTAAGCAAGGATCAGGTCCGTAGTATGGAATGATAAGAAGCTAAACAGCAAACCCGTGCATTCCATGGTTACACTGGGCTTCTTACATTTCCAAGTATCAGTAGATACATTGTCTTCATCTTGATGTTTCTCTGGATAAGATATGAATGGAATAACAATTTACCCAGGTTATGGTGTTTGAGAGCACTTCCAACTTTGAGCATGCATGATCCAACTTGATTTACCACAACTGTGTTTAATACATTTTTATTTTTTTTTATTATGATGTGGTATGCATCCCAAAGATGTATTTGAAGTATTACTTTCCTTGCTACTTAGTCTCTCTTAAGAGTATTTTTTATAGGAGTTTGGCCTCCAGTTAATTCATATTATTTTATTTTTTTCTCAGGATAAAGACTTTGATAAGAAAGTATTATACAAACCTCATAATAATCCTATTGCAAAACTGAGTACCAGTCTGAAGGTGTATCAGCAGTACAGCCTGGAGAAGGCCTACAAAGGGGAAGAGTGTTTTTGGTCTTTCTCTCCTGTGGCAGGGGATTACATACTCTTTGAGTTTGAGAATGCTTTGTCACTAGAAGGGTAAGTTAAGTCACCACCTGGTCATCTCCCTTAGCTGATTTGGATACAAAAAGTTTTGTATCTCATTTTTTTCCCTTTGTTTTGGAAGACTACAAGATACTCATCAGTTTGTCTATAACAGCAACCTTTCCTGTCTACCTGTCTATATGGTTAGGAATTGGTAATAGGAATTATAAGACTGAATAAATAATGTTTTTACTATTTTTAAGGTAATTATGGCTATGGATATCACACTGTTTCATGGGTATTTTACGTGTTGTGATTGGTTATAATTGGTTGTAATTTAATATGCAAAATTATATATATTATAATATATTATATTTTTGTAGAATCATGTTGAAATAAATTTAGTCAATAACAGGACATTTTATTCTAAAAAAATACATTGATGTCTTCTTTCTTATTTCCTTGTACTGAATATATTTCCACTGGAAGAAATAATGATCTCTTTAAAACAATACATCAAATTTGCATGTTTTTAAATGCATGCAAAACCATATCTGGTTCTATATGAATTTAGTGTTAAGTTTAGAATAATAAATTATCCCATAGCAGCCCTTGTATGTTTTATTTATTTTTAAGAAACTTGTTTGATCCTTTAGTTTTGTTGCTATTGCATCTATCAATATATATAAATATCTACTTGCTTTCATTTTACATATAGAACATAGACATACAACTTTTAACCAACAGTGAGATAAGATTCCTTTTTGAGCAGATTCAGAGTTGGATTTCAGTATCTGATATAGTTAAATAAAAGGATAAATCTGCTCTTTTGATAAATACGCCCTAATGAAAAATGAAAAGAGGAGGCTTTGTTTTATTATAGCATTATCAAGTTTATTGATTACCACCAAAGTTATGGATGGTAACCATGTCTGGCCTCTGTAACGGTTGCATCTGGCCTCCTTGATTTCTTGCTAAGTAATACACTGTAATGAGTTATGCGTATAATGAGACAATGAGTCATGGACCTGTCTCTTATTACATTATTCATAAATGTCTGGCTCTAAGATGATAATGTATCCTTATGGAGCAATTTGAATATTGGTCAGTGGTGAAAATTGTTTTGTTAAGCTACAATAAAACAAAATTTTCAAGTACCTCCATGTGGTTTTCCCATTTTTAAGTATTTTAAATTGTAATTTTTATTGAGAAGGATTTTACTCTTTTGCAAAGCCTGCGTAATTTCCCTGTTGTCCGTCATATCTGAACAATGAAGCAATGCTAAAACAATGAAAAGCTCAATTTACAGCTTAATAACACTTGCCACTTACAAAATTAATATTCTTATTATTTCTCTGAATAGGTAATCCCTATTATAGGACCTTATTCACACTTAAAAAGCTTCGGCTTTTTAAGAATTAATTATTAAGAAATGAGCCATTTAGGGACCTAGATTGACTATGTGTGGGCTTTAAAGACTGCATGTTGAAGATTAGGCAGGAGGAGGTGCGCCAAGGCAGCCTCGGGGAGGAGATTTGTGGAGGGAGGGATGTAGATTAGCCAGGGAGGGTGGGGAGAGCCATTCTCTCCCCTATGGCACTCTTGTGCTATTAGGTACCTAAAAACGGGGGGCAGGACAAGTGAATTAGGTGCGGCAAAACAAAAAACAATTTTAATGGCACTATCCTTAGTATTTCCAGCCTTCGTAAGCTATGGATGGTCAGCTGCTATTCAAATAGGGAACCACCCTATACACAGACAATACAAAAAAGTAATAAACAGCGCTATGACTCATACAAAAGCTACAAATTTAATTTATTATATAATTAAAAATAGCGATCAATCGATATCTTAATTAAAAAGATTTCATCTAGTTCTGCACTTAGACATCGATGATATGATTAAAAAAGAACATATACATATTATAACAACTGCTGGCGATGTAAACTCAAATATAAAGAAACTGTGAGTCTAATGCACTAATAACAACTATGTTGCAATCAGAAACTCCACTGAAGTACAATATGCAATGATCAAATACAGTGTCAATGCAATAGAAATCGTTTCCAAGTTAAGCAAAGCCAATTTAACTTTAAAATGTGCAAATCAAGATTCTACAGACCAGTAGTTGTTTGTTTGAAGATACTACTTGTAGTAGTTGTAGCCGCGGCGTCCCGCCGGCTACTGTTTAGATGTGTGGTCTGTATGGAACGAATGGATCCTGGTGCTATCCTGGTGCTATTCGGCAGATACATTGATGATCTTGTTTTTGTTTGGAATGGTGATGGGATTTCAGTTTTGGAGTTTATCACTTTTATTAATAATAATGGATATGCAATCCCCTATCATTGCATATTGTACTTCAGTGGAGTTTCTGATTGCAACATAGTTGCTATTTGTTTCTACAGGACTGAGGAGGAAAAGTGCATTAGACTCACTGTTTCTTTATATTTGAGTTTACATCGTCAGCAGTTATTATAATATGTATATGTTCTTTCTTTTTTAATTATATCATCGATGTCTAAGTGCAGAACTAGATGAAATCTTTTTAATTAAGATATCAATTGATCGCTATTTTTAATTATATAATAAATTAAATTTGTAGCTTTTGTATGAGTCATAGCGCCATTTATTACTTTTTTGAATTAGATGTGGATCTGTCAGGGGCTCTAGTGAAAACCAGGCCCTAGTTAGACTCTGTGCCCTGGTTGAGGCACCCATCCAGCGTAACAGCTCCTTTGTTTAGGCAATGCCCGACCCACAAGCTCCTGGACTTAAGAAATATAATTCTTATTTATATCAAGGACAATGCTATTTATATCTGTATGTATGCTACTCACTATATGGCTGTCGGTTGTATCTTTTTAAAAATGATTGTCCAATTGATGATGTGTATGCTGTATTGAGAAATAAATGGAAACTCTTCAGTTAAAGAAAATATACATACATGGTCAAACTGGTGCTAACCCTTAGAAAACTGCAATTAAGCTATTGAAAAAGGACCGCCATATCAACAATGAATCTCATCTTTGTGCACACTTTATGAGCAGGGGCTCTCAACCAGTGGTACTGGTACTTAATGGTACTCTGACCACTGCATGGTGGCATTCAGGGCAACTAAGCAACCATGTCACAGGAAAGCAACCATACTATATTGTATTTAAAAGGCAAGTTAAATACCTTGGGGTCTGAACGCATTATGTGTGTGAAAGGGAAATAAGTTTTTTGCTTTTATTCTAATGAATGTCTGTTGTTTTTTAGTGGAAAAAGTGATAATATATTTATTTGCTTCTGTTTTATTGTCAGTTACTTATTTAGAAGTGGAAACATTGAGCATCCTGGTGATAAGCTGTATAATGCTACAGTACAAGTTTTACCACTAGAGGTTAGTAGTGTTTTCTTGCATAGAACCCTGTACAATACAAGCATTAAATAGTGATGGAATAAGTACCACATACATTATTATATCTGTAAATGACATTCTATATTATTGTAACTGATATTGTCTGCACTTCAATATATTTATATAGTATGCCAGGTGTGTTTATATAATTGTGATTTCTGTTCAGTGCATATTACCTAAGAGTTGGCATGTTCCCCTTAGGAAAAGAATGTGCATTATTATAAGGAATAATAAATCCCTTACTGTACAGAACTACAGCTTCTAGAAACCACCTCAGATTTTAGTGATGTGTAACAGCACTCATCCTACAGCTTATTGCTATTATATGGCCACAGAACTCTTCATGGACTTCTAATAGGCTTAGTATTTATACTAAGAAAAGAAGTATCCTACATATAAATATAAATATTTGTTTCAAAGTATTTTAACAATACATTTTTAATACATTTTTAACCCATTACTTTCCATCTGATTTCTTCAAACTCTGGACCAGGGAAGCTGCACTTCTCAAGTGTGGTCCTTTAGGAAATGACCTACTACACATGCGTAGTAGGTAATTTACGCAATCTACGTACCGTTTAGGTATGTTGATTGACCGCATGTAGTAGTTTACGTAGAAGGAGGCATGCCAAGGCAGCCTCGGAGAGGATATAGGTAGAAGAGTGTGGGAGAGGGATGTAGATTAGCCTGGGATGGCGGGGGGAACCTTTATCCGCACGTATTTTCCTTCTTAATAAGGAAAATACACACGTTACATAAGGAAGCCCTTTAGCACTCTTAAATGCCATAAGGTTTCTAAAAACAAGATGGGTGGAGGGGCAGGACAGGTGAGTTAACTGACTCTTATCTGTGAATATGGTCCCAAGTCTCTAGTCATTAATGTTACAGTTACATCATGTCAGGTGTGTGTTGCAGTAAAGAAACATTTTAATCTTTTCATCAGTTTTTTGCCGTTATGCCTTGTAATGACAGAAGGGGAAAAGTTAGCTAGTTATGCAAACCTGCAAAACACATAAATGCTTATTTATCTCCAGGCACAATGGGTCTCAGAGATACCCAGCTAAAGTAGAATGCCCTATTCTAGGACCTAAAATGCACTATAGACAGTAATACAAAAGTGTTAGCGCTTTAGTGTCCAACATTATTCTTATCCGTATTTAAAATGTATCCTTACAAAGTGTATCTCTGATATTAATGACTTAACTACTTTTTATTTTATTTACTTATAGAAAGTCACTCATTTGCCACAGGGAAACCAAGAAGAAGAAAATGGATTCATACAAATAGGTAAGCGGACAGGTTATTGATATAAGATTTCAAAAAAGTCATCAACACTGCTTATACTGAATAGGCATATTATGCACCTTATTGTATCATGGTATGTGATTTCTCTGGACAAGTGAATCTTACACAATGAGTAAATGCTCCTCTTTATATTGTCCCTTCCACTAGTTAGCACATTCAGAAGTATGTATAGCTATATGAAGTGTTTTTACCTGGATATAAACATACTTAATTTAAGCTTTACTTTCAGTCTATTTATTTATATTTAGGTTCACAACCCTAATATAACATCAGTAATAGTAATATGGTGTACCCACTGAAGGGTTTTTCTGACTATTATTGTGCAGATCACACGATAATTGTAAGATAGCTCATGATGCTGCAGTATCTTCTGATGCTACATTGCACACCACATTTTTGGGAGCACCTAATTTTCAAGATCGATGATACCTGCTGTCTACTTCTTTCTTCGGGTTGTAATCATATTTCCGACGGTAAAAATACCGACGATAAAAATCCCTCCACGAGGGTACCGGCGGTGAAAATCCCGACACCACAAAAATACCGGCGATGAAAATCCCGACACCAAAACAATACCGGCGATAAAAATCCCGACACCAAAAATATACCGGCCAAAAAAATTACCGGCCCCTAAATAATCCCGACACATAAAAAATACCGGCACCCAAAAAATACCGACGCATAAAAAATACCGGCAAAAAAAAAATACCGGCAATTTAAAAACCCTCCCGCTAAGCAGTACCCCACAATAAATACTTACAGTTATAATCCCGACTCCCATGACGTCTGGTCAGGTCCTGATGTTTAGCATCGCGCCAACAGACCTTCTACATGCAAATTGCAAAGTGCATATAGAAGGTCTGGGCGCCTGCAAAACATCAGAGCCGGAATAGACGGCATATAGAAGGTCTTCACGCTATGCAAAACATCAGAGCCGGAATAGACGGCATATAGAAGGTCTTCACGCTATGCAAAACATCAGAGCCGGAATAGACGGCATATAGAAGGTCTTCACGCTATGCAAAACATCAGAGCCGGAATAGACGGCATATAGAAGGTCTTCACGCTATGCAAAACATCAGAGCCGGAATAGACGCCTTGTCTGATGTTTAGCATAGCGCCAACACCACCTACATGGCGTCTATTCAGGCTCTAATGTTTAGCATCGCGCAAAGACTCTGCTACATGCACATAGTAAAGTGCATGTAGAAGGTCTTTGCGCCTGCAAAACATCAAAGCCTGATGGCACAGTTACGTTGTTTACAGTAAATAAAAAACACATTGCACCACCGCCACACTAACAAACAATATCGCCACCAGTGCCCCTAACACAATAAAAATAATCCCCCCTCTGTCACAATAATAAAAAAACACTAAGCCCCCCATCGCCCCTAACACAATAAAAATAATCCCCCCTCTGTCACAATAATAAAAAACACTAAGCCCCCCAGCGCCCCTAACACAATAAAAATAATTACACCTGTGTACCAAAAATAATAAAAATGCTAAACCCCCCAGCGCCCCTAACACATTAAAAATGAAAGCCACAATAATAAAAAAAAAACGCTAAGGCGACCATCGCCCCTAACACAATAAAAATAATCCCCCCTCTGTCACAATAATAAAAAACACTAAGCCCACCATCGCCCCTAACACAATAAAAATAATTACACCTCTGT
>WWET01002746.1:120125-130943 GCA_011038615.1 Limnodynastes dumerilii | reverse complement strand
ATGCCGTCTATTCCGGCTCTGATGTTTTGCAGGGGCCCAGACCTTCTATATGCACTTTGCTATTTGCATGTAGAAGGTCTGTTGGCGCGATGCTAAACATCAGGACCTGACCAGAAGTCATGGGAGTCGGGAATATGACTGTAAGTATTTATTGTGGGGTACTGCTTAGCGGGAGGGGTTTTAAATTGCCGGTATTTTTTTTTTTCCGGTATTTTTTTTTTGCCGGTTTTTTTTTTTTGCCGGTATTTTTTTTTTGCCGGTATTTTTTATGCGTCGGTATTTTTTGGGTGCCGGTATTTTTTTTATGTCGGTATTTTTTAGGGGCCGGTAATTTTTTTCGCCGGTATTTTTGGGGTGTCGTTATTTTTACCGCCGGTATTTTTGGGGTGTCGGTATTTTTTCCGCCGGTATTTTTGTGGTGTCGGAATTTTCACTGTCGGTACCCTCGTGGAGGTATTTTTAACGTCGTGATTTTTAGCGTCGGAAATTAGTACTACACCCCTTTCTTCAGAGTGTACTTAAAGTACTAAATGAGCCAGTGAGGAATCATTTTAGTGTGGACATATCAGGTGCAGAATTGTGAATAATTACAGTTACAATGTTGGAACATTACAAAATCTCTGTGTGTACCCAGGTGCATATGCTCAATTATTTTGATACAGATGTGGACAAATTTTTCAGTACCCTTACAGCTAATTGAAACAATGCTTCATTCCTGTATCTGTAGCTGCACTCTATTTTTTTAACATGCACACTCGAAGTCCTGGCACCCCTAGAGCCGACCTCCCTGTTCTTCCTGTTAATAAAATTCTGTATGTGGACAGACACTTCTTCTATTAAACACAGAATCAAAACTAATGAATTGTCATTTTCAAGTTATTTCAGAGAAAAATATTGCTTCACATCTGTACACAGAACTTCTATTTATTAATAAATTATAGGAATGCATCATTATTAATGTAAAGAAAACTTTCGAGAAAAACAGAAACTTAGATGCACACTTTGATAATATCAGTATAACAATAAAAAATAGCCTTAGGTAATTTTAACAATAGTTAAGCAATAGCTAACCAGTCACCACATTAAACTAAATAGATTAATATTGCTGTGAGATGCTAAGTCCTGTGTTTGCGAGGAGAGGCCATTCCCTTCATATGTACAGGACATATCCCACCAGGACCCCACCTTGAAACTTCCGTGCAGCTCCCATGGTAAAATCGGGATGGTGTGGAAATGAGGCTTAACCAAGCCCTTACTATACAGGTAACATACCTCCCACCATGCGTACATACTGTACGTAAGCATCCCACCATGTTGATGTAAAGGCTTCCAGAAGGGAAGCCTGAATCCTGAGGAGCCAGATCTGTCTCAGCAGTCTGCTGCATGTGCAGTAGTGGAATGCAGATGTCTTAGAGAGCGGATACAGGAAGATAACGGAAGGTATTTAAGTGAAAGTATGGGCATACATAAACAGACATATTACTCAGCGGGCCATGCAATCTTACTTGCCAGTATTTGCTGTGATGGGTTCTAACAAAATATTTGCTATATTGCTTTTTTCACCCACAGGCAAGTTTCTGAATGGTATTGCTGAAGGAGAAATCAGCAGTTCCCTAGGGAAAATCAAAGCCATCCGTATAAAAATTCTTACAGAGTCTCCTGTCTGGGCACTGATAAGTGAGGTAAAATGGCACATTCTGAGCTGTTGTTTTCATGGTTTGTTGTCCTGCCCATTTCTTTTGATTCTTTGCTCTTTTTCAGCCAGCACAGATAGCAGCACGTATACACTGCCTACTCAGCAGAAGACAAATGCTTTCTGGTGGCTGACTCCTCTAGAGGCACAAGCCCACATTATTATTTGTGTCATGGACTGGTTGGACATTCTCTCATGTGTCCATCCTGTGCCTTAGAATGAGAGTTCATAGATGAAGCCCCACTCATCCTTTGGTTTTGCAGTTAGGGAGTCACGCTCAAACACTGAAACCTGTAAAAACAAACAAAACAAGTTCAATTGTTCAATGTAGAAACATAGAATTTGATGGCAATGGGGTGTGAGTCCCCGGTTAGAAGGCACTATTTCGATAGGGCCGTTTCCTCCCAGCCAGTTTCGAACTGGTTGGGATTTCAAATGCATGTGCCTTGAGAAAGCATTGCAATCGATCCACGGAGCACAGAGCTTTCGGTGCTTTGAAAAATAAGTAAAAATAGTCCCCCCAGTCCTTTCCCTAATTCTAACCCTAACACTCCCCTCTCACTACCCTAACCCTCCCTTCCTTGCAGCCTGACCACAACTCTCCCTCCCCTGCAGCCTGACCCTAACCCTCCCTCCCCTGCAGCCTGACCCTAACCCTTCCTACCCCACACAGAGAGGTTAGTCACCTTTCCCTAGGTCCGGCGATAGAAGCTGCAGCGGAGGAATATCAGCGGTGGCGGAATTTGCAAATGTGAATGGGTGAAGCAGGCCGATCGGCATACTCACCCATTCTGAAAAAAAAAAATTAGAAATTGGTAAGTATTCGAAATAGGGACATCCGAAAATGAGCTTTCAGATGTCCCTATTTCGGAAATGGGATATTCTAACCGGGGACTGCAACCGGTTAAAATGATACAGCCAACATTCTGCCATCGTATGTATCACTTTCAAACTGCAATTGCCGGAGCAGCAACAATATACCAACATAACATCCTTACACAAATGGTGATATTTTCTTCTTTTTTATAACCTTTCTCTAGTAATATTTTGGACAACTTTGTTCTCATTTTAATCTATGGCATAAATACTTTTTACTCTTTGCACTACAATAAACCTGAATTAATTCTGTTTGCGTAAAAACAAATAAGAATGCAACAACACAGATGTATATTCTTGTTTATCTATATTTTTTGCTTTATTTTAGATATTTATCAAAGTGAAGAAATAAATGACCTGAAGCCTGTTCTGTACTGGTGCTGTTCAAAACGTTCAAAAGTTCAGAGTGTTTTACATCACTGAAAGAATGAAGGAAACTATATAAATATTCTTCTATTTTTATGGTGAAAATAATTTAGTTATTTATTTTAATTATTAATAATATTAATATACTTTTTTTTCTTTTTGCAAAAGATGAGATTTTAATAGTGTCCAGTTTGAAATTTTGTTTTTGATCAACATTAACTACTGTATGGGCACATGTAATGAAACCAAAGGACATTGATGAATTAGAATTTTTTTGTTGTTTTTTAGTTTTCATTTTATTACAGTGGTACTTGACACTTGACCATTCTTGTTGAGATTCATCTCCAGCAAAATAATATGGTTGCTAAAGCTGTGTGATTCATTGGAATGCATAGAGTGTTATGGCTTTGGTGAAATGGTACTTACATTTAGACTATTTTCTTTATTTCATCTATTAATGTACAGCGGCAATGGGAAAATTATAAAAGTAAACCAAAAGGCTTTTAGACTTTAAGAAAACATAAATTTTCTATTTAATCAAAATAAAAAACGACCTGTATCCACCCCCTTGTAACTACCCCTTAGCAGTTACACTGGAAATAACAACTACATTTATAATACTTCTTTCATAAGAGGGATCGTTTTTCCCCATGACAAGTGCATCTTCCCCCTTTCATATCTGAACCCACAAAATGCCTATATATTTGATGCTGCCTTACATATTCACATATAACATATTTATTACTATAGCAGTTTAAAAGCAGTTTACTAAATTGAATAAATTCTGTCAATGCAGTAACAGGAGACAATAGTTCTCCTGTACAATGCACAGAGGTCAATAGCTTATCTTTGATATTGATTGTCATAATTTCAGGATTAATTAGAGGGGAACACCGCATGCCTAGCTTAACAGCTGACAGGATGGATGTGTTAAATTTGCAGTTGTTACTTACACAATGCAATAATTATTTAGCGTTTTATACAGAAGATCAAAAATATATATTGAATGCCGGTTTTACTTGATTGAAGAACTAGTCTTAAGTAATTAAGTGAACCCGGAGCTGTAGCATCTGCACAACAATTAACTGTATGGGATTGTGGGAAATGTTTATATGCAATTTATGTGTTGGGTCAGTTCCTGAGGGCCCATATTGTATATGTAATATTTGGTTTACTCAGCTGTGCTGACTTTTCTATGCTTACCTTAACAGTGGTCGAAATCAGTTGTTCTGAAAATACTGATTTTTAAATTTGTGCCTTGCATATCACTGAAATTCTTTACAAAAGTAAATGTTTACACAAATGGTGTGAAGAGGGTTTTTAAAAAAAAATAAATAAATAGTATTGTAAATAATAGTGTATAATAAATGTTTATCACTCCAAGAGAATAACAAGCAAGTATTCAATTTAATTGAAACATCTTTAAAGGAAAAGAGTTGTTGTTGCCAAGAGCAACCATTTAGATTCTTTTTAACATTTAATACAATGGCTAAAATCTGATTTTCCTTTGAAGAAGTTTTATGAAGTCTATGCCCATATCTGCTTCATTTATTAGCATTCTCTGTGCAAGACTCAGAAGAGATATCAGAATGGTTAATAGAAACCTACAGATAAAATCAATGTATACTTGCTGGTTCATGACTTCATAATTGATTTTTATTCTGTACTATTGTTGCATTACAGCTAATGTATAATAAAAGATAAAGCTTTAAAATCAGACTTGAATATAAAAGACCATGGGGCAGATTTACTAAACTGCGAGTTTAGAAAAGTAGTGTTGCCCATAGCAACCAATCAGATTCAAGCTCTTACTTTCCTATTGCATACTAGAAAATGTCAGCAAAAATTTGCTTGGTTGCTATGGGCAACATCTCCACTTTTCCAATCTCGCAGCTTAGTAAATCTGACCCCATGATTCCATTTTTTTTTCTCGTACACCTTTTATGTGAGAACATAGACTCATATTGTTTTGTTTTCCTGAAGATTTGTGAATTCATATACTTTTTGGGCTCAAGAAACATGATTAGTATAGACTACTTCAGAGACTTCAAGCATTGTTTATGATGTTCAAAAATAGAATATTTGTTTTTTTTTGCCACAGTAGGTTTGTTCTTTTCCATAAATTATTATTAGTGTTATTTATTTAATCAGGACTAGTGATTATCCCTTGCCCTTGTGACTAGTGATCCTCCCTTACCCTTGTGATGTCTTGTTTGATTTTTTAAAACACACCTTCTTCCGTTCATGTTTTGTTGCACTTAACTACATAATTGTCTTTCCCTGAAATTTATATGTAATGTTTTGGTCAAAGTGAGATCAATAAGTGTTAAATAAAGATTATGTTTAGAGTATTTAATGAAAGCTGTCATTTTTTTTATAACTTGTATTTAGTTCTGCATAGTTTAAATTGTAAAAATATGTTAATGAAACATTTTTACTAAGCTGCGGGTTTGGAAAAGTGAAGATGTTGCCCATAGCAACCAATCAGATTCTAGATCTCACTTTCCTGTTACATACTAGAGAATGTCAGCTACAATCTGATTGGTTGCTATGGGCAACGTGTCCACTTTTCCAAACCCGCAGCTTAGTAAATCTGGTCCTTAATGTAAAATGGAAAACAGCTACATTTTTCATGTGCCCATGGACATGCTACCGACTTCCAGTACGTATTTGGAACCTTAATATCAGCAGCCAGAGGTCCATTATGTCCATATGCTATTCAATATGGATCCGCTCGCATGTTACTTTTAAATATGGATCTGGTCTAACAAAATGAGAATGGATTTTCTACTAATACATTTGTGGTAACTACTACACTTGTAATATATCCACTGTCACTACTTTTAGCCCTCTAGGCATGAGTTTGACAACTTTTACTTAAGATTCAATTCAGCTCAGTGATCAAAGAGAGCGTTAACTATTGTCAATAAAGGCGTGTAATACCTTAGAGAAGAACAGTCATTCCAATTTATAAAAAGCTGTCTGCTGACTTACTCACTCTGGGTCTGATTGAGACTGAAATGTGAAATGGCATGCATTTGAAAATACCACCCATGAGTAATAGGTCTTAGTATAGCTCTGGATCAATAAAGAAGTGTGCGCATTTGTGCAAGATCACATATCAGTCAAGCACAATAAAGTTAGCAAGTGCATGATAAGTCCACTGTTGTGGTCTAATATACAGAACAGTCTTTATACGGTCTTTTGTTGATAATTAAATGTTATGTAAATAAGTAAAATAACTTAAGGTATATTCTGTATATAAATATATGATATATATATATATATATATATATAATATATATGCACATCCAAGATAGAGGTTGCTTCAAATCAGTTTATAAAGTAATTTATATTGCAGGTGCACAAGACCAGGGGAATTTGCACAAAAAACAAACATGGCCTGGCACTCTAGCCATTACTCAGTTACTAATCATGATCTTCTAATCTCCTGCAGCCTGACCCTAACCCTCCCTCCCCTGCAGCCTGACCCTAACCCTCCCTCCCTGCAGCCTGACCCTAACACTCCCTTCCCTACAGCCTGACCCTAACCCCACAGAAAAAGTTTACTCACCTCTGGCGATAGCGGTGGCGGAGGTGCGGCGGAGTGATCTGCTATTTCCGAATGTGAATGGGTAAGTATGCCAAACGGCATACTCACCCATTAAAAAAAAAGTAGAAAAGCGTAACCATTCGAAATAGGGACATCTGAAAAGAAACTTTCGGATATCCCTATTTCGAAAATGGGACATTTGTACCGGAGAATGACAACGTGTTTAGCGTATGTTTACAACACTGACAGATCCCATAAAAAATATATATATTATTTTCTAACAAAAAGTCTCTCAAATGTAAATTGAATTGTCAGGTAACAATTTAAAGTGTGTCAATCTTTTCTGGTTTTATACAGATCTATAAGTGTAGGAAAAATGCTAGGTGGACTAGAGACAATAGGTGGCAGTATAGCAGCAAAAATAAATTGCTACATGAACAATATTTTAGTGTTATAGAGATAACAGAAAGATAAAGGAGGTAAGAAAATATCTCTAGTGAATGCTGGCATACTAAGTAATAAGTTAGTAATTAACAAACTTCCCAGTTCCACAAATAAATGAAATAAAGTATAGAATTTTTAATCATTACTAATCAAGGGCCATATTCAGAGATCCGTGTGGCGATTGGTTCGCAATTATACGCACGTATGTTGCAGGTCAAACCCTCACAAGCACGACACTCCCCTCTCTTGGCTGTGCTTTTGGAGACTTCCACCACCATAGACCACTTGTAACTTTACGAGTGCATTTCCGTGTGTATGTGTCCTCCGTACATGCGATTCATGATAGTCGCGCCCACTTTCCTTCATTTCAATGCCATTTTTATACAAATTTTCCTGTGCGTATTTTTGCGCCGCATATCTGTCCGTATGTACCAACGAGCGATTTACAGGTTCGTCCATAAGGCACTTCCGCTCGTATAGTCTACGTTAACTACATAAATAAAGTTACTGCGCAGTTGGTCCGATCGTAAAAATATGCATGGGACTAGCCGAGAAATTGGATCTCTGGATACAGCCCCAAATGTGTTTAGTTTTTAATTGGTGCTTTTCTTTAAATTTCACTGAGATATAAGGTGATTTTGGCCCTCATAAAGCTTAGAGTAGCATCTGTTATGTCAAATATCACCCTACAGACCACAGAACCTTAACTAAGACATTTTGGGTCAAATTCAGATTTACAATGCTGCGAGTGGATCCCAGCTACATCCAACCTTCCATATGGGCGAAAGGAGGTCACTCCCCTTACTCGTATGGATTTAAATATCCAATCCCACTTACTTAAAACTTCCACGCCATCCGTGCTTAAAATGTGGACACCCCGAAAATCTATTTACATACCCCCCTCACACATTTTCTGCCCCATAGGGGCCCGTTGACAAAAATGGTCCCAGGATGGAATCTTGGTTCCAAATCTAACCTGGGAATGGTGCGATTGTGTTTCCATAAAGTGGATCCTATTGATTGGAATACACTCCCTTTCTGTAAATTTCTATTAAGTTTGTTTTACTCCTAATTTTAGAGGGAAGTCATTGCTACCACTCAAGTGCACATTAGGCAGCACTAATGCATATCTAATGCTAAGATTCAAAACAGATGAGTATAAAAGCAATGAGTCATAATTTATTAACAATAACTTTCAAGTTACAGGATGTTAATGGTTAATTCCCCATTCCATTATCAAATGGGTGTGCATTAGGATAAATTGGCACTGAATGAAAAGCATCGCTTATCTGCTTAGTATGAATTAAAGTGTTTTGTATGAAATGGTACCAGTACTCACCTAAAGTTATAAATTCATGAAGATAGCCCACCTATGGTACTATGGTTTTTCATAAGCTCCACAGACTTGTACTTAGTTAATTATATGCCCTACTGTGGTGCTGCCACTGTCGCTGAAAAGGTGGTGACACTGAGTACCCCAAGAGCCACCACAATAACTCTGACAGGGGCGTATCTACCCCTTGGCCAGGATGGCACCCGCCAGGGGCGCCAGCCAAAGGGGGGCGCCGACCGGCGATGCCACCTGTGGCTAAGGGATAGATAGCGTCGCTTAGTACAGGCAGCGCTTGTCTGGAGTCAGTCATATGCCTCCAGGATCCAGCGCCCCCCTCCCTATGTCTTCTTACCGAAAACCTAGGGAGGGGAGGGGCGCTGGATCCTGGAGGCATATGACTGACTCCAGACAAGCGCTGCCTGTACTAAGCGACGCTATCTATCCCTTAGCCACAGGTGGCATCGCCGGTCGGCGCCCCCCTTTGGCTGGCGCCCCTGGCGGGTGCCATCCTGGCCAAGGGGTAGATACGCCCCTGTCAGAGTTATTGTGGTGGCTCTTGGGGTACTCAGTGTCACCACCTTTTCAGCGACAGTGGCAGCACCACAGTAGGGCATATAATTAACTAAGTACAAGTCTGTGGAGCTTATGAAAAACCATAGTACCATAGGTGGGCTATCTTCATGAATTTATAACTTTAGGTGAGTACTGGTACCATTTCATACAAAACACTTTAATTCATACTAAGCAGATAAGCGATGCTTTTCATTCAGTGCCAATTTATCCTAATGCACACCCATTTGATAATGGAATGGGGAATTAACCATTAACATCCTGTAACTTGAAAGTTATTGTTAATAAATTATGACTCATTGCTTTTATACTCATCTGTTTTGAATCTTAGCATTAGATATGCATTAGTGCTGCCTAATGTGCACTTGAGTGGTAGCAATGACTTCCCTCTAAAATTAGGAGTAAAACAAACTTAATAGAAATTTACAGAAAGGGAGTGTATTCCAATCAATAGGATCCACTTTATGGAAACACAATCGCACCATTCCCAGGTTAGATTTGGAACCAAGATTCCATCCTGGGACCATTTTTGTCAACGGGCCCCTATGGGGCAGAAAATGTGTGAGGGGGGTATGTAAATAGATTTTCGGGGTGTCCACATTTTAAGCACGGATGGCGTGGAAGTTTTAAGTAAGTGGGATTGGATATTTAAATCCATACGAGTAAGGGGAGTGACCTCCTTTCGCCCGTATGGAAGGTTGGATGTAGCTGGGATCCACTCGCAGCATTGTAAATCTGAATTTGACCCAAAATGTCTTAGTTAAGGTTCTGTGGTCTGTAGGGTGATATTTGACATAACAGATGCTACTCTAAGCTTTATGAGGGCCAAAATCACCTTATATCTCAGTGAAATTTAAAGAAAAGCACCAATTAAAAACTAAACACATTTGGGGCTGTATCCAGAGATCCAATTTCTCGGCTAGTCCCATGCATATTTTTACGATCGGACCAACTGCGCAGTAACTTTATTTATGTAGTTAACGTAGACTATACGAGCGGAAGTGCCTTATGGACGAACCTGTAAATCGCTCGTTGGTACATACGGACAGATATGCGGCGCAAAAATACGCACAGGAAAATTTGTATAAAAATGGCATTGAAATGAAGGAAAGTGGGCGCGACTATCATGAATCGCATGTACGGAGGACACATACACACGGAAATGCACTCGTAAAGTTACAAGTGGTCTATGGTGGCGGAAGTCTCCGACAGCACAGCCAAGAGAGGGAAGTGTCGTGGTTGTGAGGGTTTGACCTGCAACATACGTGCGTATAATTGCGAACCGATCGCCACACGGATCTCTGAATATGGCCCTTGATTAGTAATGATTAAAAATTCTATACTTTATTTCATTTATTTGTGGAACTGGGAAGTTTGTTAATTACTAACTTATTACTTAGTATGCCAGCATTCACTAGAGATATTTTCTTACCTCCTTTATCTTTCTGTTATCTCTATAACACTAAAATATTGTTCATGTAGCAATTTATTTTTGCTGCTATACTGCCACCTATTGTCTCTAGTCCACCTAGCATTTTTCCTACACTTATAGATCTGTATAAAACCAGAAAAGATTGACACACTTTAAATTGTTACCTGACAATTCAATTTACATTTGAGAGACTTTTTGTTAGAAAATAATATATATATTTTTTATGGGATCTGTCAGTGTTGTAAACATACGCTAAACACGTTGTCATTCTCCGGTACAAATGTCCCATTTTCGAAATAGGGATATCCGAAAGTTTCTTTTCAGATGTCCCTATTTCGAATGGTTACGCTTTTCTACTTTTTTTTTAATGGGTGAGTATGCCGTTTGGCATACTTACCCATTCACATTCGGAAATAGCAGATCACTCCGCCGCAGTGCTGCCGCCGCTAACTCTTTCTGCGGGGTTAGGGTCAGGCTGCAGGGGAGGGGGGTTAGGGTCAGGCTGCAGGGGAGGGAGGGTTAGGGTCAGGCTGCAAGTAAAGGAGGGTTAG
>WWET01002746.1:65781-100573 GCA_011038615.1 Limnodynastes dumerilii | reverse complement strand
TTTTTTTCAAGTTTTCCCTTTATTTTTTGAGCATTGTATATATATATATATATATATATATATACATACACAAACACACACAAAAGTTAATATAGAGCAGGTGCTACAAGGTATGGGTAATTTACACAAATTAAAAAAAGTCACTCCAGCACTCTTCCAATTAACCTGTAACAAACCATAACATTCTATCTTTAAAATAAGTCAGAGAATTTGTTACATACATGTGCAAATATATGATAAGCCAACAGCCAATTACAAGGCTTTTCTGTTTTAATAATCCTAAATCTAAAACTATCAACTTTGAGTCCCAACTTTGCGTCATATATCTTGTATTTTTAAATTGAGAGCTCACCCCCGGCAGAGATCACCGAGTCTCCAAAACAGTTACTCTGAAACAGCACCCCCTATCAGCTGCTATTCCAGACAAGCTCTAAAACAATCACAGATTGGAGGTTGCTCAAATCAATTTATAAGTTAATATAGAGCAGGTACTGCAAGGTATGTGGAATTTACACAGATACAAAAAGTCACCCCAGCACTCTTGCATACAGCGAGAGATTTGTCTCTGAAGAACTGTTATTTCACGTGTGTATGCCGAGAATATTGGACACTACAGTATTTCACTATGGAGTGCTCCATTTTATCTTTTATCATTTCTACATAGGTGGGATGGATCCTGAAGCCAGTCATTTATCGGGGAAGACGCGGTGTCGGACTGAACTTGTATAATTCAAGTGCACCCGGGATCTATTGTTGAAAGAGAACTTTAAGACAGTCTTAACTCTTCGTCTATATTTACTACCAAGTGGTTTATGCATTAGCGCACCTGTTTCTGTCTGTTACTTGCACAGTTGCGTCCTCTCTGCTACCTTGCTACTGTGCATGAACAGTGGCTGGGTACAGAAAGTTACTGTCTGGGTGCCTCAGTCATTCCCTCTCTTCATTGTACCCGCTGTGCTCCGTCTACCACTCCTCCAGAGATGGTCCACACCCCATCCCCTGCCAGGCCAAGCGAATGGGGAATACCGGGAGCTTGAACACATAATGGGGATACTGGGTGCTGGAGACACATGAATGGGAAATACTGGGAGCTGGAGAGACATGAATTGAGAATACTGGGGAGGCTGGAGACATATAATAGGGAATACTGTTAGCTGGAGACATATGAATAGGGAATACTAGGAGGTGGAGAAATGGGAAATACTGGGAGCTGGAGAGACATGAATTGAGAATACTGGGGAGGCTGGAGACATATAATAGGGAATACTGTTAGCTGGAGACATATGAATAGGGAATACTGGGAGGCTGGAGACACATGATGGGGAATACTGGGAGCTGTAGACATGATGGGGAATGCTAGGAGCTAGAGACTTAAGATGGGGAATACTAGGAGGTGGAGAGACATTATGGGGAATACTGGGGACTGTAAACATATAGGGCCGTATGCAGTGCAGTTTTTTGACATGTTCTACTACGCATGCGCAGTAATTTTGTAACGTAATCTACGTTACTTGTTGCAAGATAGATTGCATATACGTTGCAACAAGTAACATAGAGTATGTTACAAAATTACTGTGCATGCGCAGTAGAACATGTCGGAAAACTTTAGCCGCATTTGCAATGCCGCTGGAGCTCTGCATACGGCTCATGATGGGCAATTCTGGAATCTGGAGACACATGATGGGGAATATTGGGAGCTGGAAAAATGAGAAGGCTGGAGACACATGATGGGGTATGCTGGGAGATGGAGACACATGATATGGAATACTGGGAGCTGGAATGACATGGCTTAATACATTTTCCTGTCATTTTGAAGTGTTGCATGCTGCCACGCTAATCATGGCGACATTGTACGTTTATATCTTCTGCAACTGGTCCCTGCTATCCTGTCCCAGGGCCTCTGTAAGAATAATTCCCTGCAGGCCATTGCACCATGCATGGCCTGCACATGCCCTTCTTCCCTGTGCCTTTTTTTCCCTATCAATAATTTTTACAGAAATTTTTTGCAAGGGGGAGGGGTACAAAAAAAAGGGGGCATATAAAATATTGGGGGACACAATGCATAAGTTAGAATTTAACAATTCTAAAACCAGATAGAAAAACTGACAATATTGTAGAAGGTATCGGTGGTCAGCAAAATATACGTATAAGTATAAATATAAGTATAAGTATGCTTAATTATAAGCTATTCATTGAGGCTAAACGGCATAGGACCTGTATCAGGTAGATCAGGGATCAGCCATGGTCCATCGCCAGTTGTTTCATACTTATGCCAAGCGAACCAATTGATAAAGGGCGAGGCAGCAGAAGTGGAATATGGGACGCCTTCCGTTTTCACTAAAAAGTTATTATGAATTTTAGAGAGGACTTTAGCTAAGGGAGGGGTGTTAATGTTTTCCAGTTTTGGGCTATTGCCGTCTGGATGGTGATTAAATTATGCCCTAGAATATATATACAATGTTAACTATAGGTATTAGGTTTATCCTGCACTAATAGATCTGCAGGATGATTAGGAAAATGGCAATCTACCAACCCACAAAACTGTATAGAATAATTATATAAAATAAAAACCATCCAGCACTTTTGAGAATAAAATGTTAAATATTTAAACATCAATAAAACCATACATAATTAAACATTATAAAATGAATATGTATATATATATGGATGTATAGGGGGAAAAAACCAATAGATGTTCAGGCAGTCTGTAAGGTATTATAATTGAATAAAAAGACTTCCTCTTAGAACCTTCTTCCAAATTCTCTTATAAATATGGAGACATGAAGAGAAAAAAAGAACAAATTGGTGCAGTATGTCTTAAATAAATTGATTTATTACAATACAATAAAAAACACCATAAAAACCAATCTTTTAAAAAATAAAAAACGTATGCAAACAGTCCAAAACACAACTCTTATCCCTGCGTATCAGATAAAGATGGATCAGATGTAGCTCAGTCTCCTTTCAGAAGTCAGCCTGGGTCTCCGCTTCCTCATGGTAAAACAATGGATTGATCCTAGTCTGAAGTCTGGTCTCAGTATGATTCAGGTGTCTGCTGTGGATGCTCACCAGTGATGCGTTTCCAGCCTTAACGAGAATGGTTAACTTTGAGAAAGTGCTGAGTATACATATAAAAGTCTGAAGGGAATAGGTTATATTGTGTCCTTTAGGGGATATTTGGGGTACATGACTTTTTCTTTGTCTGCCCAAGGTTTTAAAGAGACACAGGGGACCCAAACATATAGCTGTGCCAGGATACTAGCCTCTTGATATTTGATAAGGTGAGGGACTGCTAGCCACAAGATGTTTTGGAAGTACCATCCTAGAGTAAACCAGTTTAGGTGATTTATGTTTCCATATAAAGGAGGACATGAGAGAATTAAATTTAGTTAAGCAGGATTGGGGTCAGATACATGGGATAGTGCGAAATAGGTATATAATCTTTGGGAGAAGCATCAGCTTAAAAGCTGCTGTGCGCCCAAGCCACGAGAAATCAAAGTTTATCCAAGACTAAGTCAAGTTGGATAAATGTGATAAAAGAGGGGCTATGTTACAATCCAGTGCACTCGAGACACAGGGCCTGATCCAGAGCAACGATCGCAAGCGACGAATTTTCGTAGCGCTGGATCAGGCCCACAGTGGGGATTAGTATACCCAAGTATGTGATCTGTTTTGATTGACAGTTTAATTGGAAGTGGTGATGAAGCTTAGATAACAGAATATTGGGAATATTTAGTGGTAGGGCATCTGATTTAGTAGAGTTCAATTTGAATATCTGTTAAGAAGGGAATGCAGCACGGGCAGGGAGGACTCTGGGTTAGACGCAAACAGCAAAATATAATCTGCATAGTTTGTGGGGAAGCTTTCTGATAACAGGAAAGTTATGAGAGGAGCGGATTGGGGCAGCTAAAGTCTCAATAGCCAACACAAAAATTAAGGGTGACATGGGGCAGCCCTGTCAAGTACCGTTAGAAATGGAAAAGGGGTAAGAGAGAAACCCATTGCTGAAAACTCTGGCAGAAGAGATAGTATATAAATACATCAAAGAGTGCAAAATTCTATCTCTAAACCCATATTTATATAGGGACTCCGTGAAGCCTAGCAATGGCCTTTTTCAGGGAGAGTAAGAAATATTGTTCTCCACTGCGGGAGAGTAATGCAATTAGATTAAAGACTCTGCGGGTATTGTCCAATGCCTGGCGGTGAGTGACAAAACCCACTTGGTAAGGGTGTATTAATTGGGGCAGGAGAGCATTAATACGGTTTGCAAGGAGCTTCGCAAAGATCTTTAAGTCAGAGTTTAGTAGAGTGGTGGGTCTGTAGTTTTTACAGGAGTAGGGGTCCTTCCCAGGCTTCAGAAGGGTGATAATTTGTGCTTCCAGCATCTCACTAGGGAAGGATTCGTCATCCGATACTGTGTTAAATAAATAAAGGAGGCGCGTAAGAGCCTCTCTAAAGGTCTTTTAAAACTCATTGGTGAATCCCTCCGGGCCTGGGTATTTAGATTTGGGAAGGTTTTTAATGACCCATTCTATCTCTTGGGGTGCCCAAGGGGCGCATAGAACATCGATATCAGAGTACTGGAGCTGCGGTAATTAGATGCTGTCCAAGAATCGTTTAATGGTTTCTGAGGTTGGTTGAAAAGTGGCAACATCCCCACTCAGGTTCTATAGTTGAAAGTAATATTCAGCAAATTTGTTTGCAATATCAACTGGGTTAATAATTCTACCTTCTCCTGGGGAGTCTAAGGGCCTGATCCAGACCTACGCTGGTGTGCGTAGCGTATTATCGCCGAACATACCACCGATGCACGGCAATAGGCACTCCCCTTGCTCGTACCTAGTTTAGCATCCATACACTCGGCAAACCCTACCCTAACTTTTGTGTTCGTTCCCGCTGCCGTCTGTACGTTCATTGCGTATGAATGACGCTTAGCACGCCCATACTGTACAATTTAAATGTCTCCCCCCGCCTATATAACTCCAGCGTCCATACGAACTTCATAATATAAACACGCCCCTTCGTCGGTAAAAACACAAACTATACGGACGCCCGAATCGCCGCTACAAAAATCAGTGTTTTACTACTGGAAGTTGTCACCAGGCGCATGCGCGGTGCGTTTTTTCTGCCGATTTTACGCTAACAATCGTTAGCTCGCAAGCGTGCGTCTTCCATAGACGGCCGTAATTCAATGAACAATAGCTACTGCGCATGCGTAGTAGCTATTATAAGTAGTATGCGTATCGTTTTGATACGTAGATTGCGTATATGCGGTCTAAAAAGACCGCATATACGCAATTTACGTAACGAAACGATACGCAGATTACATACAATAGCGCTAACAATCGTTAGCTCGCAAGCGTGCGTCTTCCATAGACGGCCGTAATTCAATGAACAATAGCTACTGCGCATGCGTAGTAGCTATTATAAGTAGTCTGCGTATCGTTTTGATACGTAGATTGCGTATATGCGGTCTAAAAAGAATTACGGCCGTCTATGGAAGACGGACGTAGTTTTGGATCTACCCCGATGAGTCTGTAGGATTGTTTGTTTGGAGGAATAATTGTAAGGCTTTGGACGATACCTTTTTAGGACAGAGGTAAGTAGATGGTCTTGAAGGCCAATTAGGGTAATGTAAGTTCCAAGTCCGTAGGAGTGGTGCATGATCCGACCACGTAATTGGGAGAATTTGGGCAGAGTGGGATTGTTGTAGAGACCATTGGTCAGTTAGAATAAGGTCTATGCAGGAGTATGAATTGTATACATTTGAGAATAAAGGTAAAGTCTTTACTCTTGGGGTCATCAGTGGCAAACGCAGGATTTTTAAAGGGGGTTTCCAAATGATTGTAATACATGTGGAGTAAATTAGTGCTATAGAGAGGGCGCACTATATAAAAAATATACTGGGTAGATTATGGCTTTGGTAATGGCACATATAATATGTACAAGTTATATTAGTGTATACAGTACATAGTGTGCCATATCAAGACCCCTAATATACCCTTTAAATATTATAGTATGTGCTATTTCCTTACCCCTAATATACCCAATATGTACTTTCTATAGTGTGCCATCCCCAGACCCCTAATATATGGGTCTAGAGAAGACACACTATATAAAGTACATATTGGGTATAATAGCGGTCTAAGCATATAGTATAATATATATGGGGTATATTAGGGATCTGGGAATGGCACACTATATATAGTGTGTCATTCCTAAATCCTAATATAGCTCACATGTATTACAATGTGCTATCTCAGACCCCTAATATACTTTATAAAGTGTGCCAGTTCCCGATCCATAATAACCGATCTCATAATAAGCTGTGCCATCTCCATAAAGGGATATAAGGTGGGAGACTGATGCTCGGGTTTTGGGCATCCCCCTCCCCACAAACTGTAAATTTCCACCCACCTGTAATACAATTAATAATTAATAAATAAAAGGGACTGTCATACATTACAGTATCCACGTGATATTATATATATATACACATACATACATACATACATACATACTTTTACACACACACCACCCCACACATACACAGAAAACAGAAAAGGGAAAAAGTGGTGAGCAAGTATTAAACCAGTGATAACTCCTTCAATAAAAATTGAAACAATTTATTCAAAATTACAAAACAGATAAAAATAATAAAATGAAAAATGCAACATTAATATCAAAGATAGATAGTTATCATTTAACGCTGGCCAGAAAACAAACGTCTTTTTGTTTACCCTGCAGGGATTTTAGCAATATGGTGTTGAAGGAAATTGTTAGCAGTAGATGCTGGTACTGCAATCACTATGTTATTACATATAGTGAGTATCGGCTTGCAACACAAGAAGTCGGTATTGGTATTAAAATCCAAAGGTACACATAAATTGGCACTGCTTGTCGTATAGATCTTGATAAATGTGTTTTTCCCGTGCCCCTGTACCTGATCCTCAGTCCAGAGGAGATGGCTGCTATCTGGATAATTTGATACAAACTCCGACGGGACTCCCACCTACCGGTAGGTTCGATTGGGATCCAGCGTGGGGTGTCAGCAGAATGCAGTCCTGTTTAGTATCAAGGTGGATTAGTGCCCGGAAAGGATAGTTTCCTCTATCGGCTTCCAAATACTGTGATGTGCAAAATATCTATAGAGTTGCACGGGAAAGAAAGCTGTGCTGACGACTTGCAATGCCACAATAGGCAGGATAATTCCAGGGTTAAAATACCTGAAAAACTGTGAGTGTCTGGCCAGACAAAAGATTTAAAATTTACACCTTTACGCGTTTCACCGACACCATCTGCAGCAGCATTTCTATTACCAATGAAGGAGACACTCTCAGAGCTCCGATCCTAACATACAGTGTATATTAGGATTGACGCTCTGAGACTGTCTCCTCCATTGATAATAGAAATGCTGCTGCAGATGGTGTGTTGCAGGAAGACAGTGAATGTGCCGAGTGTAACAAACACATAGCAGCCAGCACACTGCCGACTGCTCTGTGTATGTTATGATCGGCAAACTCACTGTTTCTCTGTAAGACACCATCTGCAGCAGCATTTCCGTTACTTAGAGGTGACAGTCTGATCCTAACATACACTGAGCGGCAGCCGCTCACTACCCTAAATGTTTTATTTTTACTTAATTTTTTTTCTTTCAGGATGTAAAAGGGTGTTTCTGGGCAACTGGAAACCCCCCCTGGGTGCGCCACTGGTCATGGACTCTCCATACGTCATATAGGTCAAACTCAGCTAGTACTTTCCTGAACACTTATGAGGATGCGGAGTGTAGAAGAGGGAGTAGATTTGTCAAGTTTTGGGTCTAACACCAGATTAAAGTCTCCTAAAATGACTAGGTTACCCTTTCTGTGCTGAATGGTGTAACAGATGTGGTGCAGAAAAGGGACCTGTCTTTAGTTAGGGGCACATAGAGAAACAATTGTCAGCCATTTGTCTTTGAAAAGGCCAGTTAGTATTAGGTACCTGCCAATTTAATGTTTGATTTTAAATTTAAGATCGAATTGAGGGACTGTTCTAAAAAAGATGGCCACCCCATTACATTTAGAAGCATTCAAAACTCTTGCCAATTGTGGAGTGGTCATAGGGCACATGGAGGCAGAGTTCACTAGGTGAGAGTGGTATAAAGGGGACATGTGGGGGAAGGTATAGAGAGAACAATGAGGGGAGAGGTTTAGAAGGAACAGAGAAGAAGGGAAAAAGAGTATGGAAATGATCACTGGAGGGAACAAATTATAAGGAAGAGGAGTTCAAACTCTAATAGAAGAGGAGTTTACTGTCAAAGTCCCATGTCTGTCTTTTATTTGTCTGCAGTTTTGGGGGGTTATTTACCAAAGCACCTATATGTACCAAGAGCTAATAAGCTTTAAATGACCAAGAATACTGCAGACAAATAAAAGTATGACTGACTGGCTTCGACTAAAGCAATGGTTGCTGGTAATTAGCCCAATCAAACCAGCTATTGTAATGCGGTAATAATGTCGTAATGCTTTAATAAGCTGTTTATTATAACCTGCCATTACCCTCACAGACATCCACAGTCATTATACTGTAATAGCCAGCTTAAACCAGGCCATAACCCTCACAGAGATCTACAGAACGAGCCAGTGAGTGTGCCGAGATAACCCGCTCATAGCCATCCCTTACACTCACACCCGCATCCAGAGTGAGTGTGCCCGCTATTACACTTACACTCGCATCCAGATTGAGTGTGTGGACCAGCACACTCACAGCCGCATCCAGAGTGTGCGACGTTATTACACTTACACCTGCATTTAGAGTGAGTGTGCCGTGATAACCCGCTTATAGCCGGCCATTCTAGTCACACACATATCACCCCTCCTGCACACCCATTCCCCGCCCAGTGACTGACGAGGAGCAAATTACATCTCCTGGCTGTCTGTATACAGCATCTGTATTATTATTATTATTATTGCTACTACGAACGTCTCTGCACTCACACTAGGATTTCTTCTCACAGTGAGTATATGAGATGATACTATGACCCGGCCATGATTACCCCGTACCACGATACGCCCCCATTAGCATCGTTGAAGGACCATTCTCTCATTCCCAAACCTTACTATCCCACTGTTACTGTGCTCTGGACAATAGTCCCTCAGTGGATGCATTGTTTTATATAAACGGCTGACAGACAATCTATAGATGCTAAAATCCTGCTTTTTTTAATTCAATTTCAATTTCTTTATGTGGTGTAAAAACACAATCATTTGTATTGGGCCTATCTATAAACTAAATATGCAGACTAAATTAGACAATCCCCCTAAAAATAATGAATACATTGTGTAATGTAAAAAAAATTATTTGTTCTGAGAAATGAGTAGTGTCCTGACTTTATATATTTGGTGTGTCTGTATACTTTTTATTATTGTATTATTGTGTATTATGTACAGATATTTGTATGTATGTATGTATGCCACCTCTGTTTTTCTGTACATTAATCTCTTAATTGGATTCTCTAAATCTTCACAAGACCTTCTACTGTCTGGGGCCAGATTTACTAAGATGCGGGTTTGCAAAAGTGGAGATGTTGCCCATAGCAACCTATCAGATTATAGATCTCATTTAACTATTGCATATAGAAAATGTCAGCTGGATTGCATGGGAGCAACAGAGCATCTTGGCCTTTACCCAGTCCTCATAATTGTTCTTAGACAAAAGCGGTGATCCCGAGCTGCAGTTATACCTGCAAAAAAGGTGCAAGTGTAAAACCTGAGCAAAACTATGTTGCAATGTGAGGGGAGGTAAATTTAAACAGTGAAAACAGAATTAGAGAGGTGAAGATTCCTGGCTCATTTTTTATTTACAGATTAAACATAAAGTTATGCAGTATGTGAGTTTTATGTGCAAAAAGTAAAGTATTTTCCCTGTATCCAAATTAATTAGCACCCCTTGCATTGTAAAATGGTTTATCTGAACTGTACACTTGCACATGTTTTTCCCTTATTCCCAAACTCTGGATCAGCCCCAAAATGTTCCATTCTGCCTACGACAATTTTGCGGAATGTGTAAATGTTTTGTTTAAATTCTTAATGAAATGTTTTTTTGTCATAAACAGTTTATTATTCACTAAGCTATTTATGGATGTATTATCCCAACCTTTCTTTAGAAAACCTTACTGATGGTTTCGGTTGCACAAACCCCCAAGGTGAGTTACTGCTGCTGGGCAACATAGCTGAATACCCAGATGGAAGCTAGCAGGGTTATGCTGTAGTTAATGTTAGTCTTCTGTGACATGGAGAAAAGAGTAAATTGTATTACATATAGTCTTTCATTCATAAAAACTTAGAGAAATGAAATACATCTTTATATGAAAAAAAATTACTTATAGTTTTAGAGATATTGCACAGTGTAATAATTTAGTAATTGCATTTCTGTTTATATAGGTATATATTAAGCAATACATAAGTAGTCTGAAGAGATATGCATATGTTCCTCTCTTGATATCTGATGAATAACAACAATAATATCAATGGTGATCTGCTTTTGACTAACGTATCTTGCTAACTCATCTTCTCTTGACTAAGCATCAAATATATTTCTAAAAAGCATTTTAACACACCATCAAATACATATTTGTAAGGTATATATAAAAATATAAATAGCTACTTCAGTTATATCTTAGATTCCAACTGTACTTTTGTAGCTTTTGGGGTTTAGGATGTGCAGGAAACAGACACATGCATTTTATGCATGCAACAACTTGCAACCAAAATGCAAGTGTTTATGCAATTCATGTGCCATATGCAGTTAAAAAATACTCAGTTGTGCCAATTTGGGAACATTGACTTGCACCTGTGCAAGTATTTTGTCACAGATTCTGGACGGCTTTTAATAACATTTAGGTAGAACGTATCACCACACGCAAATTGCATATGTTTTGAATGCTGCTCTTTTAAAGCACAAAATACACTAAAAATACACAAATCTCTTAATCTTCTGTAATTCTCTTAATCTGTAAACATTTGCTAAATATCGCTTTTTACATAAAGCCACAGAGACCATGCTACCCATAGTAATATATAACTGCCATTATGGCAATCATTATATATTAATTGTATCTAACTTAAGACTTAAGCTGGGCATACACTAGGACGTCCCAGCAGGGGGTGGCCCGATAAACGGGACGATTTCCCGCTAGAGCGTTTCTGATGCGTTTATTTGATGTTTGGAAAATTGATCCTGCCCATTAACTACAGCGATTATAAATAACCCAATTATCCGGTGATCGGGCAGATAATCGCTCTAGTGTATGGCCAGCTGTATTCATACTACTCACTTTATTTCACAACAACTAGGTATATTATACAATTCAATTCAGTTAATTCAGGAATTAAAATACAAGTCCTGGAAGTTAATAAGGTTTATAAGTCGGCTTCCTAGCCTTTTTTTTTTTTTTTATAGATATGTCAAAAAAATTTACATAGAAGTTAAGCTCGTCTCAGATAATGTACTGTATATCTTTCATTGGGGCTGAACATTTAAACTCCAATCTGTGTTCTCAGGAGTCCTATGTCATCACCTAGACAGCTAGATCATTTGTGATCAACATCAATTAGGTACAAACTGTGAATACTGATGGCAGTAGTACAGTCCCACTAATTATAGCAACAGTAATAAGCAGAAGTGCAATCCTCTGTTTGTAAAAATGTCCTATGGGATTAAACTATTTGTACAGTGTTTTATGTTTTAGGACAAATTGGAGTCCTTTATATTTCATGTACCAGACAAATCAAGTTTATTTTACATACATGAAACATCAGAGAAACATATATGGTTTGTGTGGTTGTTTTTTTTTTTTACTTGATCGTATTGTGACAAGTTAAAGGTACAAAGATAGATCATTTAGCACAGTATATGTTAGTACATTTCCAAGATCCAGCTTTGCAACGTAAACATTTTTTTGTGAACATAGGAAGGAAAAGAAAAAGGGAATAAAGGGAGTTTGGTTTGTTACATGCAGAAGGGGGGTTACATGGCGCATAACAAACTTTACTCCTGTAAGTCAAAGCTGTATGCTTATTTTGATGCTGTTCACAGTCACTTGTTAGGCCTACTACCTGATACACTGTGACTTCACCTAGGCCCTCTCTGAGGCCAGGGCAGGCTGATCTCTCAAGTGGCAGCTGGTGAGGCACAAGATGTGCATTAACAGCCTTTATTTATTATTAATTTATTATTATATAATGTATTATTTAATTATTTATGTATTGGCATGCCATAGGCATGATCATATTCTCCTTGGGGAGGCTTACAGTCACTAGACGGTTATAGTATATGTATATATGCTTGAAACAGCAGTGTTTAAAATTTCTAGATTAAATTTAAAATGACTTTTCTCTGCAATACCTCTTGCACTTCTACTCTCATTTTATTGCATGGCTTGCAAATCTCAGTTTCTGTAGGATGAAATGTTAAGCGATCATGGGCCTGATTCAGAGATCCTTCGGCGATGGGATCTCAAATATACGCATCTAAGTGGCAGGTCGGAGCAGGTTACATCCCACTGAATAAACAGTCACTCCCCTTGCAAACAGCGGCCGGACCTAAAGTTAGACCTGCATTGACTTGCCCTATCTGGCTGCAGTCACTTCCGACCCTATGTGTATTAGTTGCGTATATTTAGGGTCCTAAGTCTGTAATCGCACCCACTTTTCCTCATCTAAATGCCGCCCCACGCCCATTTCTATGCAAATCCTTAGGTCCGTATATTTCCGCTGGACTTAGGGTCGCAATTGTTTCCGACCAATTCACAAGTCCGACCTTAAGGCATTTCCTACTCTATGTTCAACGTAGACGACGTTGCACTATTCCTACGCATGCGCAGTTGATGCAAAATCGATCTGACCCTAAATATATGCACCTAACTATCGTTAATATCGGATCTCTGAATCAGGCCCCATATCTTTATGTTTAGTTTCTAATACTTGTATATGGAATGTTCTGTGTAATAGCTTTCTGAGAAATGTTCTATATTGCTAATGTAATTATATTGTGTATTTTGTGCTTTTAGTTTGCTACAATGCAGTCTCATTGGAAATGGTTATATTTGGCTTCAGTACTCTTTAGTTTAGTAGTGGCAGAAATCAATGACAATGTAGAAGAAGAAGATGATATTCTATACAGCACAGACGATGCCCAAAATGAGGAGCAGAAAGGTTATTTAGGGGTTAGTATGTTTTAACAATTTACCTATAATTGTACACAAATGCATTGTTTGATAATGTATGTTTTACATATAGAACACCGTGAAAAGGGGACGCGTTCTCCGCAATAAATATATTTCCAAAATGCAGACGGCTGAAAGCTCATTTTCGGCTATCTGTATTTCGAAAATATCCCTAATTAGAAGGTTTTCATAATGAATGGGTAAGTATGCCTAAATTATTTATTGCCATACTAACCAATTCATTGACTTTCCGAAACCCAACTCAGCACCCTGGTGCACCTGACGGAACACCCACCGCAGACTCGCCTCCCTGGACAACAGGTTAGAGTATAAGGGGAGTCTTAGGGTTATTTGCGGGGAGGGGAGTGTTAGGATTAGGCTGGAGGGAGGAGGGTCTTAGGGTTAGGCTGTGGTAAAAGGAGTCTTATGGTCAGGCTGCAGGGAAGAGAGGGTTAGGGTAATTGAAGGGTGAGAGTTAGGGTGCTGATTAGGATATGGATTGGGGTTGGATAAATACTCACTACTCACTGCTGCGGATTCCTGTTGGGGATGTTCAGTTGCTCGTCCTCGGTGGGGCAAGAGCAATTGATTTCAGAACCAGTTCAAAAATGACTATTAGAAAACGGCCCTTTCGCAAAGGGCCGTTCTGACCACTGACCCACACCCTAGTGGAAGGTCGAAATCTATCCAAGAACCTCTAAATATCCAATATGCAATATCCAAAATATCCAATATCCATATCCAATATCCTCTAAATTGTGACATACACACCCCTCTTCTCTAGTCAACACTAATGCTTCAGGTGTTAGGAGTAGTACTTTAGAAAATTATGAATGGGATGATGCCTTCTCACTAGCTCCATAACATGGTCACCATTGATTAATGAGCTGATCTCTAAACCTATGAAATTGTAATGAGAGCTTTGTGATCTGGTTTTTCTTTAGTGTCCTCTATTGGAACCACATTTAAGGTGGTCTAAGCTTAAGGCAAATTTTTGTGTAATATTAAAGATTCAGAGTCTCTGGGCAGACAGCATTTAAAAATCACACAACATAGAAAACAGAGGTAGTAAAAAGATTTGCAAGCCTCAATAGTACAACACAAATTGATATTATGTCAACAATATACCAACAAGACAGCTTATATAAAGCTCTATAATCATGTGTTATGATGATTGATGTCTAGACTTCTGCCACACTTCCTCCCCTTACTCCTGAATCATCTGTATGAAGTCAGACTACAAAAATGGCATCATGGGGATAAAGAAGTTGATGTAATAATCCTGCCTGATACTCATAAAATATGAATTTCACTAAAATCGTGTTTTATTTCAATTAGGTTGTGTACAAGACACCTGTCCCTAGTGGTGATGTATATTTTGCAGAGACGTTTGATGATGGTACTTTGGAAGGGTATGTAATTTATTTAGAATTTATTGTAATACTGTGGGGTCATCAGGATTCCTTTTTTTTTTTATAAATCAAATGATTTTTATTGAAACTTTTTGTCAGCAATACAATTAATTACATCATATCATAATACAGAAATAAAAGATATCTTTTCTGCAGAAACAGTTCGTAGATTGTGTTCACTAGGCATCAGCATCATCAATCCATGTCAGTTAAACCGAGACAAGGACTAAATACTTCCAAGCAATCAAACAAGAACACCCTAGTAATATACATAAACATGACTAACAGTCACATAGTACTGAACAACATTTACATTGAGATGGCATCCTGTTCGGGATCCCTAAAATAACCAGAGTCCAGCCAGCCATCCCAAATTTTATTAAACTTCTGCGGACAACCCCTGCTGAGGTACGTGAATTTCTCATGGCTCAGCAATGTATTTACCAACCGGAGCCAATCCTCAAATCGGGGTGGTGCTGGGGCACACCAGGACCTTGCTATACATACTTTCGCCCACATACACAGAAATTTGATAAGGGTTGACTTAGATAAGTTAAAATGATCCTCAAGTCCCACCCTAAATATACACCATTTGGGATCACTGGCTGGTAGAACTACTCCGACCTCACCTATACTGTCTATTACAGCTTGCCAGAACCTTTGTACCCTCGGGGATGACCACAGAAGATGTATAAAATGAGCATCCAGCCCACTACAATTAGGACAGGCACTAGAATGCGAGGAATTAATTTTAGCCAATCTGGCAGGTGTGAGATATGCTCTATGTATAATATAAACTTGAATTTGCTGAAATCTAATGTTAGCCGTAAGACCCTGGGAGCTACTTAACACCCCCTCCCATTCTTCATCATCCAATGAGCCTATGTCTGCCTCCCACAATAAACGAAGACAATTAAGGGAAGTTTCCGGGGTGGCTGAAGCCAGCACCGAATACGCTCCAGAAATGACATGTTCATCCCCAACATTTAGTAATAAGGGGCCGGATCCAGAACTACGTCCGTCTTCCATAGACGGACGTAATTCAATGAACAATAGCTACTGCGCATGCGTAGTAGCTATTGTACGTAATCTGCATATAGTTTCGATACATAGATCGTAAAAAAACGCATATATGCAATCTACAAATCGAAACGATACTCAGATTACGTACAATAGCTACTACGCATGCGCATGGTTGTGTAACCATGCCACTCTATCAGAGTCTAAACGGGTACTTAAGTAAGAGGATTCCAGGGACAAACATTTGTTTTGCAAATCAGCCTCCTGTTGCTTAGAATCTCTCTTAAATTTGACTATACGTGCAATAAAGGTGCCTCGCATATATGCTTTGAAAGCATCCCACACTATATAAGTGGAGGTATGTCCCCCGTTTATATTGAAATAGGCTTCCCAGTCATCTTCCAACGGAGGTTCTTGACCCACCAAGTTAAGCCAAAAGGGGTGAAGTTTCCAGACCGATGCCCCTCTAGGTAATTTTATATCCCTTAGTACTTTAACGGCATGATCCGAAATACCGCGTGGCAGGTACTCCACGTCTGTCACAGCCATCATAAACCCTTGGAAATTAATGCCTAGTCAATTCTTGAAAAGGCACGATGTGAGGAGGAAAAGCAAGAGATTTTAACAGCTGTAGGGTTCTTTTGTCTCCACACATCGATCAGCCCTAACTCCTTCACAGTCGCAGAAAATCTAGGGGAGGAGCCACCAGCTATCACGCCACTCTCTCTCCAGCGATCCAAGACAGGATCTAGCACCATATTAAAATCCCCTATACATATCAGCGGAGAATCAGGGACCGATGACAAACTCTATTAACTGACACAAAATCTCAGGTGAGAAGGGTGGAGGTATGTGTACAGCAGCAATAGTTAATGGTGAGGAGGAAAATAATGCATGAATGAAAACATACCGGCCCTGAGGATCAATCTTAACCTTTTTAAGATGAAAGCATACCCTCTTGTGAATAAGCACAGAGACTCCTCTAGAATGAGTAGTAAATGGGGAGTGGAACACCTGCCCCACCCATTGTCTTTTGAGAGATAATAACTTACTGCCTACCAAATGGGTTTCTAATAAGCATACTACATCAGGATTATACACTTATCTCTTTACCCTATCATTTAATCCCCTTACATTCCAGCTGATTACTGCGATAGGGGAAGTATTATGATTACCCTGTGACATGAGGACAACATTATTCCTATACCCACCCCATATACATTCCCCAACATAATGTATACTTTGTACCCTAACGTAATTGTAACTTAAATATACCTCACATCTAAGTGGGGAACCTGAACAATAAACCTAAGGCTATACCTCAAAACCCGATCAACGAAGTCGATCCTGGGCTCCGTGCATGCAAGTACAATATATATAGGCAACATAAACAATATGTACTTGAAGGCCGAATGCAGGGTCCCCGTTCTGCCACTATGTCTATCAATTCGCACAGCAGGAACAGGTAATATACAAGAAAAGTCTCACCAAGAAGTCTATGTCCAAGCTGCAAGGAAAAGAGGTGGTAATCCAGGGAAAAAACCCATAAAACACGTACCGGGGCCACAATTTACTCCCTTACTTCCTCCATCTGACGTGGACCCAGTGCATTCCTATCAAGCCAACACCACCCGTAATCTTGATGGGTATAGCATAGGGCAACTGAAGATCCCGCAGCCGTTTCTTAACTTGCAGGAACTGGGCACGGGACTTCTGCACCTCTGTAGCAAAATCAGGGAAAGCAGAGATTTTTTTGGTTGTTATACAAAAGTGGACCCTTCAACCGAGTCAATCGAAGAATTGTATCCCAATCCTTGAAATTCAGGAACTTGGCGATAAGAGTACGCAGTGGAGCCCCTGGAGGATGACTGTGGGCCTGCATCCGTTGTGCTCTCTCGAAATTGCGACGAAAATTCAGCCCTCCCGAGGAGCTGTGTGAGCCATGTTTCCAAGAAAGTTTCAGGATGATATGCCTTCGACTCCTCAGGAAAACCGATAAAGCGAACATTGTTTCTCCGCAGCCAGCCTTCCATGTCGTTGATCTTGGCCTTGTAGGATGACAACTGCGCCTGTATTTCGGTTAATTGGACCTTTATAGGGGACACTGTATCCTCCAGTATAGAGACTCTGGCCTTCACCTCTCCCACTCCTTCTTGTATCTTTTGCACATCTTGTCGCAATACAGCGGTATCAGCTTTCACGGCTCCTATCTGTTCAGAGAGATGCTGCTCAGACGCAGTAATAGCTTCCAGCAATTGTGCCATATTAATTTCAGATTTATCTACCGGCAAGTCAGGTTCAGGAGGTTCAGTGTCTCAACTCTGCTGAGGAGAAGAAGCCTTGGTACTCTGGTGAGCGTGCTGCCTGAGTGTAGTAGCAGCCACCAACTGGGAATTTTTCCCCATTGAAAGTCACCAAAAGCGTAATATAACTTTGTAATTGAGAGGAATATACTGTGCGCTGGAGCAGACTCCACAGGATGTATATACTGTATGCTGAATAGAGCTCCACAGGATCTATATACTGTATGCTGGATAGAGCTGTGACAGACTAATATATTGTGTTTCAGATAGTGCCACAGCAGAGCAGTATTCTGTATTCTGGATGAGGCTTGAACAATGCAATATACTGTGTGCCAGAGATGACTGCAACTGAGCAATATACTGTATGCTGGATAGGGCTGCAACAGAAGAATATACTGTGAGCTGTATGGGGCTTCTCTAGAGCAATAAACTGTAGATTGAATAGGGCCACACAAAAGTGACACACTGTGTGCTGAATGCAGCTTCCCTGGTGCAATCCACTGTATGCTGCCCCTCTCTCCTGGATAGAGACAAAAGCAAGAGTAATATTTCCTTTAAAGATACACCAGTATCAAGCACTGATGTCAGCTGCAGGAAGTGGCTACCTGCACCCCAGGAACCGTGCAATGGCGCCCGTCACGTGGTCCACAGCGTTGGTGTCACTATCAAATGGCTGCCAGCAAGAGCAAGCCACACAGCCAGGGAGTGCACCTCTTCCAGATCCCAGCCAGCCAACTCACTGATCAGTCCAGCACCCTACGGTCTGACCGCAGCTCAGCCCAAGGTCCGCGTCCCATCCACGCGCCAGTCCTCTGCTCCGCCTCACCAGCCATCCAGGCCACAGCCACCGCCAGCAACAGCACCCAGGAATCAGCCGCTCCAGCGCCAGAAATGTCCCCAGCGGCTCCACCTCGACAACAGGACCCAGGTAAGTGGTAACAGGGGCCAAGAACAAGCGCCTCAGGATCAATTAACAGGATCTGTATGCATGGAGCTCAGGACTGCCGCAACCTACCATTGCCCTCCAGGCCACATCATCAGGATTCTTTTTATTTTACCTGCCATATATGTTTGTCAAGCTTTTGTTATTACATTGCTTAGAGTATGCCTGGAATTGTTTATCCACCAAGTATAAAATATAGTATTGGAAGTGGGTGTATAGGTTTGTAATGTTAGAACTGTCTGGCTAGGGGTAGGGGGTTAATTGAGATCAGGAGTTAGTTATTACTTTTGTAAGAAACCTACATAATTATTTCTTATTTCACTGGACATAATAGAATTACATTATATAGTAATATGGTTTTATTTTAATTTTATATTTATTTATATTTCATTTTAGTTGGCTTCTTTCTAAAACAATGAAAGAAGATGCTGATGAAGATATTGCTAAATATGATGGTAAGAAAATTAGGAGTTGATCTCCACATATCTTTTGCCTAATTAAATTGATTTATGTGAAAAGCTATTAATATCATTTGCAAAAGTGTCTGTGGGTTTTAAGGTGTGTAAGAACTGTGAAAATGTTTTAAATAAAGTTGTGATCATGAGAAAGCAATTTGTCTATTTACAAAATAGTTCCTGTTCGATGTCTCATTTAAAGATATTGCATCTAATTTAATTCATGGTTGTTTTAGCAGAAAATTTTTTATATAAACATCTATGTAGCATAAGTAAATCTTGGTGTGGGTCCTCACATAGAAAATCAGATTTTCGAAAAATCAGATTCCTCCCTTTTCGGTTGCTATGCCTCAATAAGGCATAGTAATCGATTCATGGAGCACCAAAAGCTCTGTTCTGCTAAATTGTAAGAAAAAATAATCCCTTCCTTAATTCTAACCCTCCCCTCTCACTACCCTAACCCTCCTTTTCTGTCAGCCTGACCCTAACCTTCCATCTACCACAGCCTGACCCTAACCCTTCCTCCCCTGCAGCCTGACCCTAACCTTCCCTCCCCTGCAGCCTGACCCTAACCCTCCATCTACCGCAGCCTGACCCTAACCCTCCCTACCCTGCAGCCTGACCCTAACCTTCCCTCCCCTGCAGCCTGACCCTAACCTTCTCTCACCTGCAGCCTGACCCTAACCTGCACAGATAGTTTACTCACCTGTTCCAGGTCCGGTGATAGCAGCAGTGGAGGGATATCGCAGACGGCGGAAGGGTAACGGTAATTGCAAAAGTGAATGGGTAAAGTATGCCTAACGGCATACTCACCCGTTGGTTAAAAAAAAAGTAGAAAGCAGTAAGTATTCGTAAATGGGACATTTGAAAAGGAACTTTCGGATGTCCCATTTTCGGCAATAAGATTTTTGTACCAGAGAGTGTAACCGAGTAAACCTAATATGAAAAATTTTTACATTTAAATATGGGACCTCATATTATCTATGTTTTATAGGGCAAATGTGTATTTCAAGCTTTAGTTCTTAAAACATAGGTAATGAGATGTAAGTATACAGTATTTATACTTAAATCTGCTATTTTTGCAGTATTAACATGGTTCTAGCTAATAATTTATTATTATTGTTATTGTTGTTATTATTATTATTATTCTCATTCATTTATAAGGTACCGCAAAATTCTGCAGTATTATACAAAGTTATAATATAGACAGAGTAAACAAATATACAAAGAAGCAATACTCCCATATTATTCAAAGAACATAAGTGATAGCAAATATTATTGTATAAAAATAATCAATAAATATTAATAAATCTGCATGGCCAATGCAACACTGGCAAATGTTAGTGGTTAGTAACAAAAAGTAGGGATAAAAAAAGAGGGAAGAGAAAGAGGGAAGAAATAACTGTAAGGAGACTTACTACAAGAAAGAGGTTACATACAGGAGGGAAGAGTTTGGGGTGTTGGTACATATGTGGCCAGGAAGGACGAATGTAAGGCAAGGCTTCCCACCATTCTCCAAACTTTAAGTGCACCATTAAAACTGACCTTTTCAGATAGCTTAGCAAACTCCTCAACCTACTTCTAAACATTTGTCTATCCTATTTACAATGACTTTGCTATCCAGTTTTCCTTTCTGTGATTAACAAAAACAGATTTACTAAGCTGCTTAAATTCTGAAAAGTGGAGATGTTGCCTATAGCAACCAATCAGATTTTAGCTGACATTCCCTAGTATGTAATAGAAAAGTGAGAGCTAGAATCTGATTGGTTGCTATGGGCAACATCTCCACTTTTCCAAACCCACAGCTTAGTAAATCTGGCCCTAGCTGTCACTTTCCTATTACATACTAGAAAATATCTACAAGAGAAAAGAGAAGTTGAACTTAACACAAGTGAACCAACAGAAAGGGACCAAAACGTGTGTATTCAACTGGTGCACCGAGAAATATCAATTAGGATACAGGATATATAATTACACCGGGATAAATATACCCGGGTGTAAACCAGATTTCTCCAATGGGCACTCAGGGTCTCATTAATTTAAAATGCTATAAAATTGGTAAACCTTTATTGACAAACATTAAAGTAATTTTTCATAGTTAACTTCAATGCGAATTATTGAAAATACACATACTCGATTCACACAGTGTATTTACACCGAACATTGATTAAAAACAAATTAAATAAGCCCAAATCATATCTAATTATTAGTAAAGTGGCACATATCCCTTAGGAATAATTAGATATGAATTGGGCTTATTCATCTTATTTTTAATACATTTTGCAGTGTGATTACACTGTGAGAATCAAGTATGTGTAATATTTCGCATATTATATATGAAAAAATATTTTAATGCATATCAATAAAGGTTTATCAATTTTATAGTATTTTTCAACTAATAAGACCCTGAGTGCCCTTGGAGAAATCTAATTTACACCCAGGTATATTTATCAACTGGTTGGTTGCTATGGGCAACATCTCCGCTTTTGCTTTCCCCTAGTTTATTAAATCTGGCCCTTTTTCTTTCCATACTACAATTACCCTCAGTTCTGCTACTAACTGCTGTGTGACTGAATCCGAACCCTCAGCACTATTACCATACAACCCGTCTGGTCCATTGTATGATATGTAGCACTTGCCCTTATGTTTAAATCCTAAAGTCCTATAAAGTGTAAGCTTGTGAACAGGACCCTCTTACCCATCCAATGTGTCTGTTACCACCCAGTCGTTTTATAATGATTGTTAAAATTGTAAAGCGCTATATAATCTGACGACTCTGCTAATGCTATATAAAAATCTGTTAATGAATTCATAAAATGAATATGTATTCATGTCTAGATTAAAGTAACTTGGGATGGTTAGAACACAATAGAGACATTCCAACATGTAAACTTCAACTCTCTGGAATTGAACAAAAAAAAACCTTGTAAATTACAGCTGGGAATATACCTGATATGCTAAATATCCAACACAGACACACAAACATCAAACCTGTTATGACTTTTCCCAGAACAGAATTATCTAGTATATATTTAAATGAATGTATTTCTTTATTATGCTTCTATTTAGAATGTTATAAAACTCTATTCTCGCTATACATTTTACTCGTCTATAGGTGAGTGGAAATTAGAAGAACTAAAAGAAAACAAATTATCAGGAGACTTGGGACTTGTCCTGAAGTCAGCAGCAAGGCATCATGCCATTTCAGCAAAGCTTACTCAGCCTTTCATTTTTGAAAGCAAACCTCTAATTGTACAGTAAGTGTTGTACTTATCTTGTTACATTTGCTGTTAATAAATTCCTCTCACAGACTAGCCAGATGATAAAAGATGCCCACTAACCATTGTTATCAGTCGTCTTCTCTTCTGGTGGAGGGTCTGTGAGAAAAGGGCAAAACAGATCATCTGCAAGTGGAGACTTCACAAAACTATGTTGTAATGTGAGGGGTGCAAATACATTTACATTTCATTTTAACATGTAGTGAATATACTTTGTTGTTGCATATAGAACAGCAATTTAATATATAAATTAGAGTTAGAAACCACCTCAACTCTTATTTCGTTTTCAAAAGCTTGTATTTGCTTCCATTCACATTGCACCATGGTCTACACTTGCACCTGTTTTGCCCTCAATCTGCTCCTACCAAGCTAATGTTATTGGGGCTGATCAAGAATTTGACAGTAAGGGCAAAACAGGTGCAAGTGTAGACCTGAGCAAAACTATGTTGCAGTGTGAAGGGTGCTAATGAATTGAAATTCTTTTGCATGCATGGAATATACTTGTACACTGTTAATTGGAGTATCCACAGAATAAGTCTGATAAGGAGATGAGTTTTTCAAGTCGGCCCAGGAGCCAGGGACAATATATAGTATTCAAGTTGCGACAATAGCAATGGGTTAAGGATCAATGGGAGTTCAGATAGCACTGTATAGTAAGTAAATATAATATAAGTGATGGGTAACTATCACACTCAACAGTGCTGCCAACTCAGAGCAACATGAATCTGGAGTCAGGTTAATAGGCACTCTGTGTGCGGATTCTGCAGATCTTTATCCAAACTGATAGTCCGCACAGCTAGGGCTGTATAGTAAGTAGAGATATTATAGGCAGTGTTTAATAATTACAGTCTCAAAGCAAAGTTTCCAACTCAAAGCAACTGTGAAGCTTGACACAGACTTATAAGCACTTTGTAAAGCAATTTTGCAGGTTTTCTTTCAAATATGTGGGAGTAGGCAGAGTACTGTATTCCTCCTACGATCACAAGCTACCAGGGCCAAGTGGTGAGTAAGGGGGATTATAGACCACTCCCAATACTCACAAACTAAGGGGAGAAAGATGGCAGTGCGTTCCCCAGTATCAGCTCATGTGCCTCAGCAAAGATGTATAGCAGGAGAGGAGATGCTGTATAAATAATTGCAGAGGGAGATCTACATTGGTGGCACAGTGTGTGATGTCTCCCAAGTGGAAAAAAGCACTCGGCACCGCTCTATCTCCCAGTTAGCACCGCAGCTTTAATTTCAAAGATGGTACCCGGCTGTATTCGTCGCTTAGCGCCAAAAGACATTCAGACCCCACCAGAAACCTCTCCCCATGTCTCCTGACCAGCAGCAAGCTCAGGGAGCCAGGACACACCACCACAATCACCGTCAGTGACAGGAGCCAGACAGCTTGCCGCACCGCAGAACGGAGGGCTATCAGTCACTCATGCGGACTGTACATGACTTAAGGCAGCCTTAAGTCACCCATCTGGATTTGCATTGTGTACGAACGCTAATACACATATAACCACTAAAAAACCACCCCTACTGTAAAATTTAAATGCCCCCCCCCCAAGTTACAGAGTTTATGAGGATGGAAAGGATGCGCCGCCCTGTTGGACAGATCCGTATGCCTGGAGATCCATTGCAGAACATCTGTCAGGTGAATGCGCAACTCTGTCTCAACCATTTAAGAAATCTGTAAACTATGAAATAGTAAAGAGTATGAGACATGTCCTAGATAGAGTGAGATTTATGCTGTTTTGTGTTTCTATATATTATATAATGGTAAAACAAAATTTGTCTTTCTGCATTGTTTCACCTACGGTATTTATATTATTCCACCAGGTTTTACTGTATTTTAATATAGATAAAGATTCTCATAGAAAGAGTAGCCCATATTTGACATTTCTGACTTTTTGCTTCCTTCAACTGAGAGTTAATACATATTTAGTTAGAGAAGTTCAACTAATTTATTAATGTAAATTAGGGGCTAGATGTACTAAACTGTGAAAAAGGAAAAGTGGAGATGTTGCCAATAGCAACCAGTCAGATTCTAGCTGACATTCTCTAGTATGTAATAGGAAAATGATAGGTAAAATCTCATTGGTTGCTATGGGCAACATCTCCATTTTTTCTTTTCCACAGTTTAGTAAATCTAGCCCTAGGATTCATCGTGCCTTATTTTCACCTGTGTTTCAGATATGATATAACTGATATTTTTTCAATTTTCATCCAGATATGAGGTGAATTTTCAGGATGGCATTGATTGTGGGGGTGCATATATCAAACTTCTATCTCATTCAAGCAGTTTAAACCTGGTGTGTGAGTTGATTTATTTTCTTAAAATAATTTTTGTCATATACAATTGTATTGCATTGTCAGTGATTTGCTTGCACAAAACATAATCACCATTTCTACTATACATAACAGTGTAGTAACCTGCACCCGTGTCTGAATCACTGTCTAAGTGTATCATATCTGTTAAAGTAGATGCAGTGTCTTTGGCTGTAATGTGTCCATATGCAACCTGTCATTCTTGAGATTTAAGGCTGATCCAGAGTGGCACTACACCTTTTTTCAGGTGCAAGTGTAGACCTGCATATTACCATGTTGAACCGTAAGGAGAAGCAAATTTAAATTGTGAAAGCAGAATTAGAGTTTGGAGGTGAAGTTTTTTCACTCAACTCTATTTTATAGAATAAACATAAAGCTATTCACTATTTTAGTTCTATATGCAAAAGTAAAATATTTTCCTGCAAGCAAAATATTTAAAATTAATTAGCACCCCTTACTTTGCAAAATGGTTCAGCTAAACTGTATACTTGCAAACGTTTTGCCCCTACCCTCAAACTCTGAATCAACCCCTTAGAGCTGCAAATGTGTTTGTATCTGGATCGTACCTAAACCTATAGTTTTGTTGGGTTTTTTATACCATTGTTTAGAAAATAAAATAAAAGCCACCACCATTGCCAATTGGTATGACAAAGACTCAGTGCTGGACCAATCAGTAAAAGCCTTCTTCAAGCTAAAACTGGACCAAATGTAAACACCTCCAAAACATGATTTTTATTTTTAGGTTACTAAATCATTTGTTAATATTACAATTGCATTGTTTTATAGAATGAATTTTATTTTGCATTGCACAGGAGGAATTTCATGACAGAACACCATATACAATCATGTTTGGTCCAGACAAGTGTGGAGAAGATTATAAACTGCATTTTATCTTCAGACATAAAAACCCAGTAATTGGAGATTATGATGAGAAACATGCAAAACGGCCTGAGGTCGACCTGAAAAAATATTTTACTGATAAGAAAACACATCTTTACACTTTGAGTATGTTTTTCTAAGAATGGTAAACCAGAACAACAGAAACTAAATCCACATTATATTCTCTTGTACTAGAACATATGTAGCCATGAATGTATATAAAAAAAAAAAAATAGAAAATTACTATAACTTTACAAATTTATACCGACTGATCATTCAGCGTATGCAACAAATTATGTGATCAGCATCTGTGCTATTTGTGTCATATTACTTTAAAAAAACGCAAACAAAAGCATTGTCTAAGGATGTACACTTTTTACATTTTATGTTGAATTTCTAGGAGAACTGTAGCCAGATTGTACACATTCACAGATTACGCCGATATACAGAAGCCTCAATTAGAGTAAGGCACAAATATAAATAAAGTATAGTTTTGCATATCGTGCATGAACACAAAAAACCACAATGCATGTTTGAAAATACATTTGATTAGGATGAATTTAAGGAGACTGGGATGGGTCAACATATACTTAGTACTATAAGATTATTTTCACATTATTGAGACATAATTAGCATGGATTTTATTAAAATATACATTTTAAGATGAAGATCTTTTGAGGGTTCTTGAGAGCATGTAAATCCACATCTAAACAAGTCTCATTATGTTTCATCCTGAGACAAATTTGCCATATTTGTTGATTTTATCTTCTTTTTTTTTTAAATAATAATATTTAACAGTTACATAATAAGACATGGATTCCTAATATTTGTTGCTAGGCTAGAAGTTTATGGAAGTTACTAACAACTGCAATTTTTTTTTTACTAACAAGTTCTGAAGCCAGACAACACCTTTGAAATGCTAATCGATCAAACAGTTGTGAACCAGGGAAGTCTTCTGGAAGATGTCATCCCACCACTAAATCCACCGAAAGAAATAAATGATCCAAAAGACAAAAAACCTACGGAATGGGATGAACGGGCCAAAATTCCTGATCCTAATGCTGTCAAACCAGATGACTGGTAAAAGGGGGCTTATTTTCTAAATATCACTAACCTTATTGTGGTTTCAGAAAGTTATCAAGACAAAACAACTAACAATGGCTGTACCTAATTAGAAAAATCACAGAATTATCCAGGGGTCAGTATTACAATCTATTGTTAATTGCTGATCTGGAAATTGTTGTGCAATAGGAAAGTATGGAAAATGCTCAGCTATATCAGTTTTATAAAAATATTTCTTTATTGTTGTTCTAGAATAAAAACTCAGGAGCCAAGTAATCAGTATTATTAAAAATACAGCTTAGGCTTTACATTTTTTCTTTTTAAGAAAAAATCTGTTACACAGTTCCAGCATATTAAGTAGTCATTTCAAAAATATAAATTTTTGCTATAATAAAATAAGAACTGTGTGTATAGGGATGAAGGTGGACCTGTTAAAATCGAGGATGTGAATGCTGTAAAACCAGAGGGATGGTTGGATGAAGAACCTCACTTGATACCGGATTCAGATGCACAGAAACCAAATGATTGGTGAGAAATTATGTTGTTGGGGGTTTTTTTTTTTGAGAATTTCAGTAAAGAGAATTGTTTGATATACAGACCTATAAAAACAAAGAGTATTCTTATGATATGGAAATATTATATAACATATTATATAAAGTAATTGTATTTTCCATTTTATTGAAGACATTTGCAGAATCCCTTGCACTCCCAACAGTATCCACTTAGCTGGTTGTCCCTCCTCTGGGACCTTTATAATTCAATTTGTTTTGTAGGGACCTAACTTGTGGGAATATCTTCAAGTATCATTTTTGGGTAGGGAGACTGTGTAATGTATCTTTCATTCCAATGAAGTGTTGTAAGTAAACCCTTTCTGTTGGCAGGAATGATGACATGGACAGTGAGTGGGAGGCTCCTCTTGTTCCCAACCCAAAGTGTAAAACTGCTCCAGGATGTGGAGCCTGGAAACCAGCCCTTATCGATAATCCAAATTACAAAGGGAAATGGCAACCTCCTATGATTGAGAATCCAAACTATCAGGTAATGAGCAATTCTATTTACCCAGATATCACCATCTGATCCTCTTTGAGGGCCGTATTCAGACCGCAATGTGGCCGGAGTTTACCGATATGAACTACTGCGCATGCGCAGTAATTTTGTTATGACATCTACGTAACTTTTTGCAACCTAGATTGCGTATACGCGGTCTTAAAGACCGCGTATACGCAAACTACGTTGCAAAAAGTAACGTAGATGTCGTAACAAAATTACTGTGCATGCGAGGTCTGAATACGGCCCAGAGATATTTTGTTATGTTAGTACGTGTGAGTGTTGACGACATTGGTAATACGTAGAAAAATTGCTCGCTGTTTATTATTTAATTTTTTTTATTTACAGGGAATTTGGAAACCACGTAAAATTCCAAATCCACACTATTTTGAGGACCTAAATCCATTTAAAATGACTTCTTTCAGTGCTATAGGCTTGGAGCTGTGGTCAATGACTTCTGAAATCTACTTTGACAACTTCATTGTCTGTTCTGTGAAAGAGGTGGCCGACCGCTGGGCTTCTGATAGCTGGGGATTAAAGAAACTGCTGGCTAGTGCTAATGAGGTAGGCCTGTATGTGAAATAAGCTTTTAGAGGAACACAGGTAACTTTGAATGGTGGTAACTTATTATTACTGTGAAAAATACAGGCAAGCCTCATTCAGTATTCTTAAAATTATTGTGGCTATTACATCCCAAGGGTATAAATTTAGGTATACACCATCTGTCAGCATATTACAGTATAGTCATTCATGCTGCAAGGCTCATATCAAATGAAAGCAAATTTACAAGGCTACAGTCGGAGGTGTTTTAGTATTCCACCAACAACATATAAGCACAGAATGCTCTGTTAAGATTTTTCTGCCTTTGCACACATATCAGCGCTACATGATCACAACACATTCTGATCAAATCATGCATAATGACACTTCCAGTGGTGTGATAAGTAGTTGAGGAACTTGTGAGCAGTGGGTGGTGGCCATGAACCAGCATTCCGAATTTTATTGCATCTCCGACCAGATTTAGATAATGGAACCCTCCTCCCCACTTACCCTTAAGCAAAAGGGACTGTATTATAAGTCCAACATAGGCGTGTGGAACCATGTACTATCAACAATAGATTTTATCCATGTTTTTTGTCTTCGGGTATAGGGAAACCCTAAAGCAGGGGTTGCCAATCTTTGTCTTCATTATCTACAGCAGGGGTTCTCAACCCCGTCCTCAAGTACCACTACCGGTCCATGTTTTGTAGGCCTCCCTGCAAAACATGGTGGAGCTTTTGAAATGTAACTGTCAGTTATGAGCTCACCTCCAGCAAGGAGATTTAAAAAACTTGGACCGTTAGAGGTACTTGAGGACAGGGTTGAGAACCCCTGATCTACAGTCTACTGTGGAGACCTAACAAAATGGAAACAAAGTAGAAAACGAAGACAGAGTTTGGCCACCTTAGGGATGCATTCATTATTGAGGGTTCACCCTTTTCCAGGTGAGTTTATGTTGGGAATGTCAGGCTGTTTGTGAGAGAGGGTCTGGTTCACCACTAGGATTACCTCATTCGCTATGGATTGCATCCTGGAAAGAATGGTGGTGGCAGTGTCTACACCAAGAAAGTATTGTGCCAGTGACTGGAGAATCTTTAAACATTCCAACAGCGACAAATATCTTAACTCTAACCCTAACTTTCCCTTCATAGCAGCATAACGTAAACCCTATGTTCCAATATCCAAATATTCTTAATTAGGGAGATTTCGGCACTGAAAGAGCCACAACTAATCATTGCACTGTATCAGTGTTGCAAATGAATCATCAGAGTGGCAACTACATCCCTGTGAGAGACCATATGGAGCATATGTGTAGAGATTAGAGATCATTTCTCTCGCTAAGAGTATGTGTTGACAGAAGGACTGAGGCATATTGATGGCTGATAGGAGGAGGAAGGAGACAAATTAATACACCTGTATTTATTAAAGAAAATCCCACCACAACAAATCTCTGTTGTAGGGTGTTCAAAAAAGCACAGAGGTTGCCCTTCAAGAGATCAGCCATCATTCAGATATCCCATCACCACCAATTAGCACCCACCTTAGAGAAAGTTTAGGTTGTTCTACAACAGGGTGAGGGCAGAAGGGATTGATAGTGTGTTAAGGTTATGTATGAAGTTTTCCCAGATCTGGTAGGTCAAATAAACAACGGGATAAAAGAATGGGGACGCTTAAAGGTCGAAAGGCTTAGGGCTGTGACAAGCGAGGACAGGACATGCTTTGAGAGTCATCTAGGTCTGAACCTCTTTAAAAACCACACTATGGCTTGGCTTAGGTACAAGTGTACATCAGGGAAGGTGCCAATGTCATTTACTTTACAAAGGAGCACCAGCTAAATGAGTATTTGTGTTTGAGGAAAATGAGGAAACATGGGGGAGGGAGAGAGATTACATTTATAACCCGACAAGATATTATACTAGGGTACTTTATAGTAAAGGTTACGGGAGGGATGTGCTGGGATATTTTTTTTAATGTAAGAAATAAGCATTTACATAAGAATTATATATATACCTGACTTATGATGTTACTATATGATAGGACTCCTTGGAGATACAATTATGTGAGAAGTGAGCTACAAGCCCTAGCATGAAGCCAGCTGATGTTTCTGTCTGACATTATAGAGTCAGTTGTGTTCGTGTATTTGCTTGTAGATGCATCTGAGTTGGTGTTCATTGCTTGTTATTTTCTTCAGCCAGGCATGATTAATCAGCTCCTGAGCGCTGCTGATGAGAGGCCATGGCTCTGGGCTCTGTACCTGCTAACTGCAGCTCTCCCTATAGGTCTGCTGGTTCTGTTTTGTTGGCCCAGGAAGGTAAGGCAAGAAAAATTACATTTTAAGAGTGTAAAATTGTATATCATTGTAGGCATATACGGCAGAATATTGGCCAAAACTCTTTACAGGAGATACAGAACATAGATTATAAAATAACCCCTTTCTAATGCATTATAAAAAAAATCAACAATCATTATTACATAAAAAAAAAACCTGAAAATTGTTGGTAATAATGAAATTTCCTGTCATTTTTCTTTAGAAGGTTGAAGAAGAGGAAGAAGATGCTGATTTTACAATGAGTGATTTTCTAGAGCCTGATGAAGACGAATTTAAACTCCGTAAAGATGTAAATAAAGAAAACTTGGAAGGCATTGAAGATCACAAGCGGAAAGTTGCATCTGACAATGGTGAGCTTGGGATAAGATCTCATTGTAGTAAAGATCCTGGTCCGGAGTCACACTTAAGAATGCTTTAGGTTCTTAATTTTACGCACATAAGTAGCACCAGACTCCCCCTTAGTTTTCAGCTTCTTATCCGACTTACGAATGCCATAGGACCACGTTATCATTATTCATAGGGCCAGATCCTAAGCTAAGTATGCTTGCGTATTTATGCTAGCCAATGACGTAAAATCGGCTATTTGTATTTACTGCGCAGTGCGTAGCAGATGTTACGCCACGTAACTCCTAACGTACTTACCATCAGTGAAAATACAAATGAAGGGGCGGGGGCATCAATACGACACGATTTAAATTGGACAGTATGGGCTGGATTTGGCCATCATGTACGTGAATCCATTACGTATGTCAGTACTTACGCTAGTAAAAGTTAAGGTAGGGTTTGGGCAGCGCAACGGCCAAAGTACGGAGTGCCTAGGGGAGTGCATAGAACTTACGCTAGCGTTCTAGTGTAACTAGCCTGTAGGTCTGGATTTACCCCATAGTTGTGTGCATACTTTGGCTAATTAGGAACGTTGTTGTGTAATTACTTTAAATGGCGACTTCCACCCACTCTTATTATCTTTGCTCTTATTTTGTCCTGCCACACCCCTTCATTCTTCAATACGAAGAGGTACGTAATGGTGACTCAGAGCCGCCACGTTCTTACGTCACGTCAGCACTCTGCACATGACAGGGGAGTAATAATAATGGACCGGATCCAGAGGTCCGTCCGTTTGGCCATTTATGCACGCAAAGTGTGCATGCGCCCTCCAGCTGTTACCATCATTTTACAATAGTAACTTCTATCGTATTATATTTGTCCGATGGGGCGGCTTTTCCCCCGCACCCGCATAAATTACGAAAGATGGGGGGGGGGGATTTGATGAAAATTGTACAGTAGGGGCTGGGTTTTTGTGATGTCTGGTAAATAGGACATTTGGTGTGTACTTTCCCAACTACACTATAAAGATAATTTGTGCTTATCTGATGTAACCCTGTTCTGGAGGCACTGGTGTTAGCCTTTTGGGCAGATTTACTATAATAAGGTATATTGATTATGTTATTTTGTATTGGAAGACAAAGGAGTAAAAGATATTTATTGTTTGTTTTGATATTGCTAGCCATATCTTCTTTCCGTTTTTTACTGAACAATGTTTTTAAGCACTAACTTAGTATTGTCCGTAACAGAAATAATAAATTGATATTCCTAAACAGACATTTTTTCTGCTTCAGAAAGTGAAGAGGATGATGAACAGTCTGAAGAGGGAGGTGAAGAATACAGTCATAAGGATGAAGAGGCTGTTGCCACAGGAAACCCATCCTCAGACGATGAAGTAAATGTTTATCCTAGGTTACGCCACCAGACCATGTTGATGGGTGTTACACATTATAGTCAATTTATTTTAAATATATTTGTATGAACTATTACTATAAACTATTATTTGGTTGCATGTTTTGTACTCAGGGTGAGAAAGTTATGTGTAAATAAATAAAGATAAATATAAACTGTTTGAAAAATATATGAATAATCTGGAGAAGTACAATGTTTTTTCATACAGCTGTAAAGAGTATAAGAGTAAAGATGGAAAACTTTGAACAGATCATTTCTTTAAGAAAAATGCTAAATAAAACTGTGATTTTTCGTTTTTCCTTCCTTTTTAAATATACTACATAGTCTATTTCTAAATGACCTTATATGTCATGTATAACTAATGTATGGTTATTCACAGAAAGTGCCAGTGTGGTTTCTGTACAGGATAGATTTGTAAAAGTATAAAAACATATTTTGCCAATTTACACAACTTTATTTTAAATGATGTTATGTAACTAAATCTCTAACACTGAAAGATTTGTATATGTTAATTAAGGCACTGATTAATTATGCAATAACAGAGATTCTGCTTTTCAACAGATGAAAGAGGCAGATGAAGGTGCAGATTCGGGAGATTTCCTGAAGAAATCCCTCCGTAAAAGACGTGTTCGGAAAGATTAACAGCCCAAAATCATTTCTAGGACTGTTAAAGAGCCATATCAATAGTCAGCTTGTTGGAGCTTGCTGATGTATGTGATATATTGACAGAAAACCATTCCTTACCTCTTAGTCCAATATTTTTGTTTACCTCAAAAAGTTTTCCTTTGTCATGATCTTTTTTAAATATTCATCCCATTCTATACATGGCATCCTCAGGTTTATCTGGATCTTGCAAAAACTATTACATTTTTTTTCAAGGTTTTTGTTGTTGTTTGTCTTTGTTTTCAGACCATTTTGATGTCAACTTCATGTAGTTTTCATAAGATATGCCTTAATATTTTTTTCCTGGGCCAGTTTAATTACGGTAGAGCAGGGGAGCTGGCACATTTGAGGCTGGGGGCAAGATGACATAAAAAGCCGTTGGCTCACTAACTCAACCCAAGGCACGACAATATGGGGCCAGCCAGTCTTTAGTGAGAGCAGCGATCAGACACAGTTTCCCTGCTATTTTCGCTTACCATCATATGTGCCATCTCTCCCCTTTCCTTACATTCCCTGCTTTCCAGGTGTTATTTCTTTACATATATGCCAGCTCAGTAACACAATGGACTGTCTAGAACACTTGTATGAAACTAATATAGATGACTATTTCACAAGTGTAAAATATCTCTCAAGATCCTTGAGTAAGTAACAAAATTGGAGTTTCTTACCCCCTTTTTAAGCATCAAGATAAAAAGCACAATGGTTTCTTATGCAAACTGTTTCATGCACATATTCAAAGGGTTTGAGGCTGTCCTCGAATTCTGTTTCTACTGTCAAATGTAAATATGTGGAGACTCACAACACACTCCTAGGACAACTGCCCTAATATAGTACTGATTTGTATTGTCACTTGAAAAATTAGTTTTACTCGTTCATGTGAATGGCAAACTACTTTATATTTAAATTAACTACAATTCTTCTTTTTTCAGACTTTTATAGTTTCATGTTGAACAAAAGTTGTCAATGTTTATTAACAGAATGATAATTTAAAATAAATATTTATTACAATTGGTTGTGTGTCTTCATGATAATGGGAATTAAAAAGCATTCATCCTATTTTGTAGATTAAAAAAAAAAGTTTAATTTCAAATCATTACATTTATTGTAGTACAATTAAAGTGGCATCACTCAAATGTTAAGTGTCAGAGTAAGGCTACAAAGAACACATAATAGTTCAATTTGTAACAACTAGTAATCATATGAATGTCTTTGATCAATCCTTGTCATCATGGCACTCTTCCTGAAGAACAAGGGTGTTGTTTGCATTAATGAACACGAATGGGCTGGGCTGTCAGGTATCAGAAGGGACTCCTTATTCCCAACACTTTGGTAGAGTAGGCATGTACACCTTGTAATTAACTTTTCATCTGCTAATGGTGAAACTGACTACTGCATTTACAAATACTGACTCCTAATACAGATGTCATAATAGGTTATAAAATAATGATTTTGAATGTTTGTGCTAATCTAGGTTAAGGTTTATTCCTAGACAAGATTTATGAAGTACTGTAATACCCCTTTCACATTACCACCAAAAACCCGGGTTTTTCAGCAAAAACCCGGGTTTTTGGTGGTGATGTGAAACCGCCACTTCCGGGAGACCTGGG